>JAQFYC010003357.1:0-21045 GCA_034694165.1 Tomocerus mixtus | reverse complement strand
TGTCGCGCGGCGAATAGTCGCGGCGGCGAATTGTCGCACGCGGCGAATTGTCGCCGCGGCGAATTGTCGCGTCACCGAGTGAAAGAGCTTATAAAGAATTTTAGAATATTCCATTTCCATCGTAGTCATGTACTAGAGTTAATAGATACTTTCTCCATTCCATACGTAGTAGTTCTAACAAATGGCCTCGGAAAAGCAATCGCACATTATATTCAATTCAGAATTCAGAGCCTGGACACGGACATTAAGTCACCCCCACATAACATATTTACTGTATTATACTTTTTAGAGTTCCCTTATAAAACTACAACCACTACTGACACTGACTACACAAATCTCACTGCATTCGCATTAGACAGACAAATGTGGCAATAATAGAAACTTTAAATGCTTTAACCGATTACCGTCGTTGTCGTTGTAGCTGTAACTATTTATGTGCAGAAATATTCTATGTGGAAGAACATATAGAACTCATTTATATAAATGATGATTTAATGTGGTTAATATGACCCATAACATAATAATCGCAATAAGAGGCAAACTTTTTTGTCCAAATTATAGCCATTATGTTATTACGGACCATTTGATAGGAGCACATAATGGAGTTTGCAGTTCATAAATAAATACTTTCCAGTCCAGCATCCTGCCTTCTGTTATGTGATTGTAGGACTTCTGTGTGCTTCTGTCACATTAGATTAGTGAATTAGTTGGATCCATAACATAACATTGCATTCATACATTACATACTCTCAAATGGAAAGGTACTTTCTTATTCCGCGTCCAAACCAAATCATCCCATATATAACATTTCTTTTGACAGAGTATAAAAAAGCATTCATTGCGCTTTGTATTTGTATGTAACTACGTATACCACTTATAGATAGATGTCCCATGCCATAATGGTATACCTACTTTATTTACCAGGGTGACAATAGTCCACTGATTTGAGGCAATGAGCTATATTAACATTAGTATTCAAAGCTTCTGTTAAATGTGAGGTCTCCTTCTCCTTGTCGTTAGTTATAAGTATGATGAATATAAACAGCAGAGGCTTCCCATCTGCATTATTACATTTGCTTTTTGTGCAATAAATTATCTGTATTGTTCATATTCATACAGGGCTGTCTATGCAGCATAGAATATTATTGTGATTATCATTATCATACGCAAGGAATTAGAGTCTATTTATCTTAAAGAGCAGTTCTATAGACTCAACTCAATTAGGGAAAAAATCCGTTACACTCAAAATCTGTGAAAGAATATAAAAAATCAAGTTAATGTACCTTACTCGTGCTTAGGTAAAGATTTACAAAGCAAAACTGCATGAATAGTTAGCAAAAAGTATAATAAATGTTAAAGTATGGTCACCGTAAATGTGTAAATGACAAGAACGTCAAATAATAGAAAAGTAACAAGAAAAGTCTCGGCAAATTACAATTAGGTGGCAAAAACTATTTTGGCGAAGCGAAAAGTTATATACCTAGTGCAATGCATGTAGTCACTACTAATGACACTTCTCATGCAATGAAAAGCCAAGTAAAGCATAGTGCAAAAGAATGTTTTGAACACTTAACTGCGCCTGCATTCTACATAATATGCTGTTTACGTTTACAGCATCGTACATTACATTAGTACCTATATAATGTAATATGGTAGGCAGTAGGCAGGACATAAATATTTTAATATTATTGTCGAATAAATGTGTTCGAATGGGATGTGCACACGTGGGTAGTGGGTAGTAAGTAATAGTAATAATACTATTAGCACTTACCATTATCATCAAAAATAATATATTGCATAATGCGACAGCTATACTCTTAGAAACACAAGTAATAGTAATGAGTAATAGTTTTAGAGTGACGACAACTTCAACAACAACGCTAAATTCTGTAGTCACATCATTTGCCATGGCTTATGAACACACTAATAGCAATATCATATCACATGCAATGCAATACTTATAGAGGTAAGGTGAATGCATGCGAATGAATATGTATTAATACCTTAACAATTTGACATCACAATTCTGTTTGTGTAAGCACATAAACTATAAAGCCAAAAATACTATTAAAATAATATGTGGGTATGAATTGCAATCGCAATATACTTAGAACGCAAGTAGCAAGTAAGCGAAGCCAACTCAATTCACAAATTGTTATGTCTTATGTATACTGCCCAAAAAATCTCGATCGCTTTTAGATCCCTATCTGCTAAACTAAGGTTCCTGTTTTGATTCCAAGAAGACCTAATACAAACCTACACACATTATGCTATAATATCCTACCTTAATTCTGCCCACATCATACTACATTACAATTTACACTGTACTGATTTACTCTACAGCTAAAACAAATGGTATTTGTTGTCGTCTACAGCGTGTGTACTATGTAATTGCATAACTTTATTCATATCCATACAGTATACAATATAAACATTATAGCTTGGCAAAAACATATATAATACATTCGCCTGTACAGGCAATGACGAAAATATTCCTCGAGGCAAAAATAATTCAAATAACCAAAATATAGTACATAGAAGGCAGAAGGGGAACAGGATATTTTGAAGTCTGAATGGTCTTGTGTTACACATACGCATCGTACTACATACCGTAAAATTCCAGTAGACTTCCCTGATAAGTATTTAATTCTTTCTCACATGGACTGTGTATGTATACGTATTATCAATTCCTAATAGAGCTAATGGATATTTTTTTTACTCTGTGCACTTTTCTATCCTGATTACCACTTTATTAGCAATTGCATTGCGTAGGATTTTGCGCAGAATATTTTTTCCAATATTGATCTGTATTTTAATATTACAGGTATATGTATATAGTAAGTATGTATGAAAAGTAATATAATTGACAGTTTTAGCAAGAGAAAATGTGTTCTTTTTTAGAGTTCATTTTTTGGGAATATGAAGCATAAAATTATGGTAAACAAGAGATTTAATTCCCTCCAACTGTAATGGCTCCGGAGTTTATTCGGGCATTTACGGTTTCACATCAGATTCTTAGAATGCGTATAAGTGGCAATAGTAGCAATATCAATTGAGAATTTTCCTTTATTCTTCTGTTGAAAGAGATTGCGACGGTAAGAGCAATAATAATACATATATTGCCTAATGGGCCGGTTGACTAGCGTTATTTTAGCTCAACTATTTTTCGTCGCCGCGTGTCCGCTCGCCCGCCCCTCTTTTCCTTTGACTTCCTTTTCTTTTGTGCCTGCTTTATTTAGTGCTTTTGTTCAACTTACTGTTCATGGACTTCTTCTGTCTTTTACATCCACACTTTAATACTTTCTATCCAAACTCCAACGGGGATGTATTTCATTACATTGCCATTACACTGCTATTACATGTAACACAGTGTCACACATTTACTACTTTACTTTAAGTTAACGGCTCGAGTCACTCAATAAAAGGGTTTACACTTTAAACTGTAAAGAACGAGCTAACTATTTGCTCTGCTCCACCCTACGAAGCAAATCAAACCTTCTTTTACTTAAGTTGCATACAAAACTTACTACCCCAATGAAATGTAATGTAATTCAAGAGTCATGTTACATTGCTAACAAGATTATTGTAAAGGATTTCATTGTTGTCCTCATCAGAAAAAAATCGCAAGCCTAAAAAGATAATTTAAGGCTGATGTTGCAAACTTGCTATTGTTAGCTCCCAAATTAAACAAGATACACACTAACACGAAGCCCCTATAGAGGCAATGAACTACATACAAGTAAAAACTCAAATATATCATTATAATGGTAATGAAGCTGGATTGACTTGCCTGTGCAGTATACAAACAAGTGTAGATTAACTAATAGTTCATACGTACCTTAAGGTGAACTACAAATGCATTTGAATGTGTTATGACTTATGAATAAATAATTTAAATACTGCATAATGCATAAAAATGTGTAAATATACAAACAGTAACAGAATCTATGCTGCATTCCAGTCTACACTGATATCAATAACATTCACTTCTATACAGAATTAGTATATGGGGTAGTAGATACTATGTAGATACTAAATAATTTGTATTGTGTATGTAAAATGCAAATGGAATGAATGCATTAACAATGAAATTAACATTAGGAAGGTAGAGGTATAATCTTTCAGCTGTGTTGTTAACGCTTGAAGGAAATGTAAATGCTATCAGAAATCTAATCATATTTCTAATGAAAATAAACTACATGTACCTAATCAAATAAATAATGACATATCATACAGAACATAATATGCATAATGCATACTTCACACTGTTCTCATACACAAACACTTAAATACCTACTGATGAATGAATGGTGCAGTAAACTAGTAAATTGCGCTGCGACTGCGAGTGCAGCAATGAAGCATAGGCACATAGTGCTATTTGGCTCATATAATATAAGTAAGGCCCTTTGCGCTTGCTCAATTTATTTTTACTTTTATTTATTTTTGTGAATAAATAATTATTTATGTTTACAGATAATTTTTCTCCCTGCACTATTGCCTTAAAAATCGATTTCCGATACCTAACCGTTTTACAGTCAGACATGTCATTAGAGACATGCAGTACTCAATTCTGTAGTACTTTTCCAGGAAATTCGGAAATTCATGCTTGAATACAAAGGTACCTGGCGGTGCTGTTGGCCTACGACATATACCTTAAGGCATGTATTTGTATATTCCTCTTTTTAAAAGTACACAGTACATGCATAGATAAATAGAATGAATTGATGAGATAGTTGAAGTTGAAGTTGAGGAGACGGATGAGAAATGAGATGAAGGAAAGGTTTAACAGAATTGGGTGTGTGTGCTATGTTATGTTGCGTCGGTATTTGATTTGGTATGCTGCGAGATATAAGATATGTTCCATTAGCACATAACAATGATAATAATACTCACAGTTGAATTCTATGCAATAATGTAGTTTGAATGAGATCTGATGGAATTTCGGATGTGAAATGAATGAAATTCAGATGTCTATCAGTTGCCAGAGTATTTATGAATGAATTTATAACTGAACTGAACTGGTGTGAGTTTAACGCTAACACACGGAGACATACAGAACATACACACAAGTTACGATTAGTAAATATGAAGGTAATCTGAAAAACACAAATCAGCTCTTGTCTGGCAATAGTTGAGATAGCATTGTTATTTGGGCTTTGCTTGATACTGTGTTGATGTTGGCTGTAGCGTAGAATAAATATCTAAGGTCCCAAGGAACAAGCATGAGACAAAAGGTTGTCAGACTTTATGGAGCAAAAATCGGGACATATATTCACGTAACCTGAAGAATGTTTCAAAAATAAAGACTCTTCTCTTCTCATTAGTAAGTATGCTTAGTTTTCATAGGAAATGTTTAAACAACTTTTGCTACACTGAAGAATGTACTTGAGAAAATTTAGTTTACGTATAAAACGTGATTAAAGGACCTAATTTGAGCGAGGCACAAGAACATGTCCTAAAATAAGGCCTAACTTTATGAAAAAGGAATAGTAGCGAAAATTACTACAATTCCCTTTTAATCAGGACGTCTGGTAACCTTCCAAAAACCTATCCCGTCCATGTCCGATATCATATCAGCTAAGTTTCAACGAAGGGGCTAAAGCTAAATAGATGTGTATTCTTTCATTCTTGTTTATTTGTGAATACCAAATCTATGAGATATCTACGTAGGTATTACATCAGTAAATAGGTTGTTAGAGGGTACGCTAGTAAATAGTGTCAGACAGGCAGGACAGGGAAGAGTAAAGTAAAATAAAGGGTTTACAAAATAATATGAAGCAAATGTAAAGTAAACCAGCAGAATTAGAGCCAGCTGTAGTATGTCATGTCAGTCAAGTCAGTTCGGGTTTAGTTAGTGTTAGTCCAATGAAATGTGAAAATGAAGTGTTCGTTCTCAGCGGGGCGAAAAATGTATACATTTTCAATACTCTAATTGAGTGACAAGAACCCCCCACTTCACACCTGTGTGACATCCACGATGACCTTTTAATCATACGCTCCATTCCTCTCCCGACAGCCAACTACAGCAATCATCGATTTCTATTCAAAAATATTAGCTCCTCTTCCCATTCCCTTGTCCAATGTTATATCAGTCCATTATCCTGTACTGCATACAGATACTATGTTATTTGTACAACAGGATCAGGAATATAACCATGTCAGTTCATTGTTAATATTGTTATGTTAGTTTGAATAACTACCTGGGTATAGTAGTACTGAGAATTCTATGAAATATTTAAGGACAGTATGCATTAGAATTAGAATTGATGTTTCTTTCGATCAATCCAAAGCCAAGCCAATGCTGAACGTCAGATTTGTTGTTAGTTACTTAGCTTTCTCAACATAGAGAAATTATTCGTTTGCATTAGATTGGACACGTTCTCCTTAAATACAATAAATCTCCCTTTTCACTTATGTAACTTAACATCACATGCACATCACACCAGAGCAACCTAACAATAATGTAGATGTAGGTGCCCTTTGACATCTGTGGGTCCTATTCCAGAAACCCATGTGATGTGTGTAACTCGATGTCAATCGCTGACAATCAAATGTCATCCTCTCCAAAGGTAGGCAATAGATTTATTATGTTGGACTTGTGCGCAATATTTTACATAGCTATAAGTAACTACTATGTCTAATTGTAATGCTCTATATGAATAAGTGAAAGCTTATTTTTAAATCTAATACTTAAAAAGCAGATTTCAAGAAGCAACATTTGTGAATAATTTGACTGGGTTTACACATATTGGTACACAAATAATTGCAAGTCAAGACACAAATAGATTCACTCAATAAAAAACACATGAAATTAGACCGTAATTAATTTGAGATTAGAAAAACGCATAATGATGTACATAAGCATAAGCCTTTAGCACTAAACATTCATTCACTATACAATTGAAACGATACAGAAGGTAGATAACGTAGATAGATAGTACCTAGTAGCAAATTAAGACCAGCCAGTTCAGTAGACCGTTGCAAATACACACATTACATAAGATCTCCAGCTTAAAATTATTTATTACGTAAGAAGTTGATTTGCTTGTCTCTCCATTCTGAGTATCAACAAGATATCCACATACTATTACAGTAGAAATACATACATATGTAATAATATATTAAATCTCTATAGGTAAAAGAAGTGTACGCGATAAAGAATGATGACTAGCACCTTTTGAGTGTTCTTTTAGTGTTTGGCAAATTGGTAAATACACAGGAGTAGTTTAGCTAAAGTAAAGTCAGTAAGCACAAACAGTGCAAGCGCGTAAGTAATAGAAGGAGCAAAATACATCACATACATCAATTCAGTCCAATCCACTCTGTTATGTTTGAACATGCGATCATTCAAGTCCAGTCAAATCCAGTCTAGTTACTTATTACGGCATGTTATACACTTTCCTACTCTAAAATATTACAATTACACAGCATAAAATGTGTGTATGGCCAAGACCAAACCGAGATTTGCATGTACCTAAAACAACATACATAGGTACTACATAGGTACACAGCACAACGCTAAGTGAAACATATATCAGGTAAAGCAATACTACAAAGCAAGATCCTGGTTTCAGCTAATTTGCAACCTTTAAAACATAGGCAATTCGAGTCAAGAACAGATTAGACCCAACCACGCTAAAGAATATCCACACGAAAATAGTTTATGTACATAATGGTGCGAATTACTGCGAATCTATTATGTACACAGAATAATAAATAAGTATGCTGAACTCATTAAAAATACCTAAATACATGCTTTACACTGATACTAACTGAAATCATAAGGAGAAGGGACAGATCCTCAATCCTTTACCATTCCAAAATTAATCAAGATAAAAATATATATTTTATTTTTTATTTATTGGCATGGGGTACGGATCTGAACTTAATTATTAAATAAATTGTATTAGCTTATTAATTTTTAACTACGGGATTCCTAGTAAATCCAAATTATTTTATGAAGATCAACTTAACACGTCAATTTCAACTGAAAATTTCAAGCCAAACATGTAAATTGTTATAAAATAATTCTGAAATGATAAGACATGTAGACTCGTTTGTAGTAAAAATCACACTTGTGTAAAAAGGCTACAATAGGTAGAATAATATTGCATTTAAAACCAATTCAACATTAGTCAGATATGAGAAAAGTATTATTTTTGCTAATTATGTATATTGTATATTATGTTTAGGTATTAGTGTCTTTCCAAGAAGATGCTAATAATTTGTTTAGCGATGCAATAACGAATTAATAGCGCTACATAAAGCTAACCACAAAGTTGAAGGATGAGATGAGACAGCCACACTACACGTACCTACCTAATGGATAGAATGTTCAGCATTTGTGTAGAACTTCTTTATATGGCTAGTTTAGTTTTAGTGTTAGTATTTATACATACAGTAAGGCGTTGTTTGTATAGACGGGATGATTGTAAACAAATTGTATAGGTCCTATTATCGTAAAGTAAAGGTGAGATCGTGTGGGCTGGAAAAGTTAGAACACTACTTTGGTTTAGTAGACACAGACAGAGCAGACACATTAGATTAGAGCAAGTAAGTGAAGCTGAAGTGAAGGCAAGACGAAAACCATCATAGACTAATAGGTAAGTAGTAATTCCGATCCCACTGTATGCCGTAACAACCACTAAACGCACGTATTTCGGATGATAACAGAGAGACCGCTCTGTACACCTTCTGGGAGAAACTAATAATTAGCTCCGTGTAATAACAGATAATGGGGAATGAGAAGCAAAAGCCAAAGGATCCCAAATCTCAAAATATGTATTGTATTACCATTATACTTATTAGTAAGTTTAACTTCTTCTCTACCTCGCTGTTTTATCTTACAATGCTTTAACGTTTCTGGTTTGCTTTGCTTTGTAAGTATTTGTATGTAGTTTGCTCTCGTACTCTTATCTTGTGTTTATGTACATACAATTTATAATTTGGAATTGGAATGGAATCTCTATTAAATATATAGTACCTAAGTAACATAACAACTGCGTTCCTACACAAATATCTACCTATTCACTAATATGTTACATAAGTACTTGTATGTTCATAAAAAGCTACAATAATTTTTCTTGTTATATACATACATACTAGTATGTATGGTATGGTACACTTGAAATACATAATCCTATTCTCGATTCATGTCCAGTCGCGCTCCTAATAAGATTACACCAGAGGTGTCTTCTCTTGTATTACATCTCTGCTGGTTCCCTTTCATTCTAACCAAGCCGAGCCGCTATTTGATTCAAATAAAGCAAAGCCAACTTATTTAATACACAGGATAATGCTAAATAAATGTAAGTTAAAGAAACATTCAGAGATAACACCTGTGTTCATATTCATAAACAGATTCTGATGCTATCTCACAATATACATAAGTATTCAATTGAAATGAGGACTTGGAATTCCTACTTTTGTTTTCATATCTATTGTATTGTATTTCTATTAATCGAAAGGGAAACAAATTAATCTGCATACATAATAGATCAACACAAACACAACACTATACAATACCATACCACTGCCCTTACATTACATTACAAACAAGATGATCAAGGAAAGCCGCGTACTACTAAATACTATGTACCCACTACCCACTTCAATATTGAATTGGATAATATATAAATCTAAAACGTTAACTAGATTAGATACTTGAGAACATTGAATGGAAGGGTCTAATATTTTTAAATTGACGATAGGGACATAACTTATTAGCAAGCTATCTTAATACAATTACTGTAGAATGCTTAGGTTAGTTTGGCTTTGGCTTGTATAGCTTAGTTCTACTTTATTGCCCGACATAAGTTGTTTTACGATAAGTGCATAAATCCTGAAGAGTTAGTGTTAGTGTTAAGTTAGTATCTGCCTAAACTGATATATCAGTAATCCTCGGTTCTTCGCTTAAGTTAAAAGAAAACTCATCGTCCATCGTAGGCGTGAATATGAATGCATTCTGTCGCAAATAGTTGGCTCTGTCATAAATAAATTACTTGTTATTTACCGCTCGGAGCAAAGTGCGCAAGATTTTCGAAGATGAGATCAGGGAAATGGGAATTGAAACTTATTAGAGTTGAGCACAAGGCGGTGAGTTTACTTACACAGGAATTTATGTACAGGATTAAAGAAGTTGGGCGTATTTTCGAAATGGATCATTTAAGAAAAGATGACAGGGAGGCATGGCCAGGTACTAGGTTAGTTCTTCTCCTTTATTATGTAGACTCAACTCAACTCGGTCTAAGTCTAATACAGATAGTAATAACACAAATAATAATATGAACAGAGCATACAAATACTTACAAGAATAGCGAGAGGCAATCCCCCACTCTAGTTTATAAAGTAAAGTATACTTAAGTTAAACTTTGTACATATTTATATAAGCAGACACTTTATAGGTATGCATTCCCGTGTTATACACTATATTATAGTAACTAAAACTATTTCACACTGCATATTCTAAAACTACTACTACAATTATATAACAAACGGTAGAATTGCATAGAAACATATCTACTGACTGTCCTGACACTTAGAAAATTAGAAAAGCATATGTTGCGATATGAGGTACAAAGAGAAAGAGGAGATAACACCGAAGAGAAGGCCTACGCAAAAGTCGGCAGGAGAAATAAATGTCCAGCAGCATTAGTAACTATTTCACTGTATCCTTGTACTGTCTCAGTTTCTGTATAATATTACTCAGAAACCTTGTATACCTTATAGTAGACCGATTATTTTAACAAGTCGAGTGTTTGGTTTGGATATTCCTATAACATACGTACATAAATTCTATAAGATAGATACAAACTTTAAGTATGATATATTAGGAATAACCTATTCGTAAATATCTATATAGTAGTACAAGTTAAATGAGAACTGCCTACTATCGGTACATACGTAAGTCAAAAATTTTCTGTTGTATGTATCCATGTAGTTATTTAATACTTGTAATGTAAATGTAATGTAGTGAGTTTTGTACTAATAGTGTACCCGTGTGCAGTAGTATTCTATTTACCCACTATATAATAGTTTAGCTGAGTGAGTGAGTGTAAGTTTGACTTGTGTACGTGCTGGTGTAAGTGCTATGAACAATTCTTCTCATGAATGCTGATAGATAGTTAAAGCCGTAAAGTAGTAAGTAGAAGGAGCAGAAGATATAATACAATACAGTAAGTAGTAACTAATACCTACAATCCACAGGACAGGAATACTCCGTGGAGGTAGGATACATAGATAGATAGATATATAGCAGGGTGCCATAAAATTAACGAAAACTCAAAGAAGCCGACGTAGAGGATTGCATTGCACTGTGCACACCTGAGCATCTCTTCTCTCACCTTTAACTCTCGCTTACTTACTCAGATAGATACTAATACATTTTTGCTTTACATACACATACACACATAATATAAGTAACACACATAGTGAACCATGACTTCACTTTAATGTTTAACTTCTCGTATGAAAATTCCAATACTAATAACGATTACTAGGTAGATAGTAGATAGTGGATTCATATTTACTTGAGGATGAATGCTTGTGTTTTGCTTCAGTGAAAATGCAAAGCTTAACAAATATCTTCTTTGCTCTCTGGAATACGCATTAACCAAAGTATTTATCTACAATAGCTACATAAGTTAATATTCGGTAATGTTAGACTTGGACCTGCTGGATTGGAATTGGAATGGACCTGAGGTATGTTAGTGTTAAAAATCTGAAAAATACCAAATATAATAACAAACTACAGCAAAGCAAAGGTCGTTACATACCTCATGTGCCATACCATACCATAACCCAGCCACATAGCATATTACAGCAAATACAGCCATATAACTCCTATTAGTATTACTTCGTTTAGCTTTCAACCTTAGCCGAGCAGCTCAATTCCAATTTATATCCTTTGTAGAACAAATTATACACTTTAGAGGAATTCTTTCTCATCCCATCGCCATTACATTAGTCATTTCATTCAGACCAGGTCAGGCACACATTGAATTACAAAAACATCCAAACTTAAATTACAACTTTAAGAAGATGAAAGTTTTACAGTCGAAAATTATTAATAACCTTAACAAATTAGAACCTTTTAATTGTCATTTTGCTTTGCACATCACCACAGTGCTTGCGAATTTTATTTACCTACATTTATGTGACGTGTCATCTCATTAGCATTAATTTAGAATACTTTATAGCTCATGGATTACTTCACTTAACTTTATCTGATATACCAATTTAAGTATCAAATTTTTCAATCCGAAATAATTAAATATGTCGTAGGAATTAAAAATATTTTACCAAAAAAGCTTTTTTACTATTTGTATATTTTACTGTCAAATTGGCACAAGCAATTCGCACAAGTCCAATTTTCTGTACACAAAATGCAATTATAAAAAGAAATCGTTGCAAATAAAGCTGAGGCATTTATTATGAATAATTAATATTTATATTTATACAAATTCGTGAGGAGGTATAAAAGTATTAAGAAATGTGTGACATGCATTTTGCATATGCGAACATAGATGTATTGAAAATCATCTTTCTGTATTAGATTGAATAGATCCATTACACATAGCATACTGTTACGGGATATGAACAAGGAAAGCAAACCAAACCAAAGCAAAACCACCCATTTCTCAATTCTGTTCCGCGACCAATTGCATTTACTGTAGTTTTTATTTGATTTGTCTATGTAACCGCAGCCAGATCCACCTCCTACATTCATTATTGCTTGTATTTTATGAATTTGTACAGACTTTACATACAAATTCAAAATAGGAGAGGTTGAGAATCCCATAGATGAATTATTCTTGCCTACGTCCATATCCATCCTCTACAGAAACCTTATTGAGTAAGTACTGTAGAGAATTTTGTGATTGTAAATTGTAAATGAGTTTGGTTTATTTGCAAAGTTTAACTCTATCACTACAAAATAAATCTTTCAAGAATGGGTTGAGCCTTGTAGGTATGTGCTGCATGTTAACGTATGCTTATATTGTAAATTGTACATGTGTACATATCTATGCAAGTGTTATTTAAAAATGTAGATTAGGCATGCATGAATATTAGTATTAGTACTAGTCCCGTCATATTTACATACATTTGCTATACATTAGTTGAATATACCTACTAGTTATGTAGATAAATAGTTAAGTTAAACGTATTTAGTATTGTTGTGTTAACGTAGTGAGAAAGGTTGGAGTTGTACATATTTGTAGCTAGAGGTTTGGCTTCAATGTTCAACATCAACCTCTCCAACTTGATTACATTACGATGGGAATGGAATAGTTTACTTGATTTACACATGCTAACTAACATTACACGTAATTTATCGATTAGTTATTTGCAATATTTGCTAAATGAAACGACCTAACTTGACTTATAGGCAATTCTTTTGCTATGATATGATGTTGTTTGTCTTCACATTCCTAATATCCTAACCTAGCATAGTATTTAGCTAGGTAGTTCACTCTACTCCAGTTTGACGACTATTTGCTCTGTATTTAATAGTAAAGTATCTCTTCCTATATAATATTACTTAGATAGCGACTCAGATCAGTTTTCTTTATTTTTTGCTTGTTCAGTTAAGTATAGCTTTAGCATTATGTACTGATATAAGTATAAGGCTCAGAGCAATAGCAATTTCCAAAGCTAATCTTGTATTGTATTGCAGATTGTACAATAAAATAAGTTTGGCAAACATATAATAACGTTAAGAGAAGAAGAATTATAATTTATTTGCTAAACTGTCTGTACACTACTCTGAAGAGAAACATTAAGTATAAATTAAACGTTGAATGAGCACGACCAGTTCATTTCGCAGCTACTAAACTTACGGTAAATGGTCATTAGTGTTTGATGAAGATGGGCAAATGATCCGGGAGTGTGTAAAACTTTGCATATTAATTGCTATATTATACTCAAAAAGAATTAACAGCCAAAGCAATGCAAAGCAAGGCAGGCGAAGATATCAAAAATGAAATCAGAAAGGAGCAAAGAACAGAACACCTTAAACACTTTGCTAATAGCAATTGTACATTTTTGTAGACCAAGTAATGTGAGTAATACTTACATATTCAGGATTAGCATTAACATTAATGTTCATGTATGTATTTACAACTTTTGTCAGATAGTACTTGTCTGTCTCTAAATTGTACATTCATAAAGACATGACACGGGGAATCTTTTCGGCATTTGAATAAGGGAAATTTGCTAAGAGATCCGCCAGCGGTGCTTTTGGTGCTCAACTCTGACTTGGCAATAAGTAAGGTCGTTAAGTAAGGAACACATTTCATATGATGTTCCATGATGATCTAATGTTGAAGTGAACAAGACTTCCTATATTGCAAATTCTGAAGCATAAATACATAGCACATGCTTCAATTAGTAGAAAAGGTACCTGGCTTGCAGTTTTGCAGTAGATTGTACATGAATGTCTCTAGATATTCACAGAATCATAGTTGATAGGCACAAAGTGCTAAGGTTAGGAATAATATTATTTTCTTTTTTCTTTTGTGTAAGCAAAATAAAAAGGACTTGGTGCCTTGTGTTGTGTTCCTTTGTAATATAAACTTGTAATGTAGTGGTCTGATGTGGTGCATTGCTTTTAACATGAAGATTTTATTACCATTTCGCATCCACATTAATGCGATTCAGTCCATCTTCATTTTCTTCCTTGGCTGAAAGGTAGCGACTTGAAATGTGAGATCCAATGTCGCTTCTTTATGACTAGGGAGGGAGTAAGTGACCCGGTGTGTCATAATTTACGGACGGCAAGCCATGCCACTGCTCTCAACATAACAGAACAGCAGCTAGCCGCAAAAATTTTTCTATGTTGTAATGGCCACTTATTTTATCACCATAAAATGCGTACGTCAAACTCCAACCCTTTTGCTGACTTGCTTTGGTTTGCTTTGGTCTAAATGATCATGTATACGTATTTACTACTGTTTTTATATAAGGATACAATATTCTTACATACCCAACACAAAACGCATGAATAAATACAAATTATTTGCATTTGTTTGTGTAAAAACATACAAAAACTAGAAAATAATTTGATCTTAAGCATATAACCATTAAGGGTGTAGATAAGCAAATAATATTATTACTTATACAGAAACAACATAAAGAATCAGCAAGGAAGTATACTATTATCATAATTTTGCTGATGATTTAATGACCTTCGCTTACACAAAGAATCTACCTACGTTCAAGAATATTTTTAACGTGTTTTATGTATAAAATGCACAAAGATTTGGATTGGGTGATCTGTCTGTTTATTTTATGACTTGCATGACTTGTTTCTTATCTTTGCTTAATAAGCACTCTTCCACACTCCATAATCATCTTCAACAATCAAAAGAGTATAACCAAATAGTTATGTATATTTGATTTGCATTTCGTTTTGTTTATTATATTATGTTTATGTAGCCAATCCAATCCAATCCAACTCCAAGTGAGAATGAGATATATGAAGCATTTAGATTTTATGCGGACGTCACCACACCACATCGGTAGTCAGACTCAAAATTCTAGTCAAGTCAGTTACTCATTTTCATTTTCTTAACCCACAACAACAAGAAGTCAAGCCAACCCAGTGTAATGTACACTACAAAATACAATTCACTTTTTTGTTCTACTAACTAGGATAAATACACAAAAGCCAAATAAGTAGAGAATATAATGTGCAGCCAAACGCAAACCAAACATAAATAGGTATTGCACTCATCACCTTATAAATTTAATTTCCATTTTGCTACACTATTTCTTTTTACTTAATCCAATCCCATAATTACGTTAGAATATAAATTTACACAACATCAAATCAAATTATGTTCCTCCTCATCATGATCGAAACACTAAAATCTATGTGCACACTCCAACTCCAAACAAAATCAGAAACGGACATATATGGCAGAATTTTAAGTACACATAAGTACAAACAAGGAATCTATCATGACTATTATAATATGCTCCATAGATTCTATTGTTTGTACGTAAAACCAGCATGGCTGCAATAATTCATTTCACACATGAAACAGCCATGCTGCTACATATACAAACAAATTCATATTATCTATCTATCTACTTATGCACATATACAATATATCCATTTGCTAAAACACTCATCCTTTTTTTAACAAGCCTCACCTTAGTTACTACAGCCAATGAATGGAGCCAATGCACGATGGCATGGACATAATCCAAAGGAAAATTCACGACTAAACATTTCCTTATAAAGAAAGCAGAAGGTTTCCTCTTTAGGTTTTCGTGTCTGCTGGATTAACTTTACCATTTAGTATATTTTCTTGTTGAGTTGAGTTAAACCTACAGACATACTTCACATCACAACATTTCATACCACATCACATCAATTTGACTTATTCACTAACTTGGTTTCCTTTCCTTTAGTTTCGTGGCACTAGCTCTTAGCTCACTAAAAGCCAACCAACCAAAAGTAAACGGACAAATCGTAGGGAAATGAATATAAATGCGAAGCAAACACAATACACACAGAGCAATAGATTCATACATTGTGTGTACAAGAACAACGATTTGAACGAGTCAACATTCAATTGGCCTGCAAAGAATGGGTTGGGCAATTACTTATTAGCTCACTCCAACTCACTCACATCACACCAGTCAGCCAGCTAGAAACTCCAACTCACAGTTTCATGTTTGGCAGTAATATAACATAATATAATGTAATACGAGGTAACAAGTAAACGCGAGTAATATGAATATGTAAATATTGTGGCATTTCCCTCATTGCACGCAGCAGCAAAACTAAATACACACACACGTTGTATATTAGCTATATACTTAAGCAACCACAAATATATCTCCTATCTAACTAATGTTAAGTACTACAATACAAACCTACGTATGGTACATAAATACTTAGCCTCTATATATTACATACACACATTTAACCTATTATGTTATTACTTATTGCTTACCTTACATACATAATACATTGGAGTCACAATCCACAATTTGCAATTTATCTTCCCTCTTCTCTTCTCCTGACTTTATATATGCTAAACGTAAGTAAAGTAAGATATGTATTGCTTAATGCTTAGAAACTAAGTAACTAAAGGGATACCTACTACCTACCCTGTAGGTTTGGTTGGATTATCTTTTTTATTTAATTTAATATATGTATCTATCTGTCCGTGCACTCAACAGTATGTAAATATATTTATGTATGTATGATTTTCCATTTGCTATCACATCAGGTATGCATTATGCATTTGATATCATATTATATCATCCACGGATAAGTTAAAGTTAAATATGCGGCATGAATGGAACAAAATTCGCATGAAAGGGAATAGAAGTAAAAGAGAAGCCGCCTGGATGGAATAGACCGGACTGGATTAGAGCTGAGTCTGGTCTGCCTCACCTAAACTCAACTAGAGTTACTTTAGCTTCAGCTTTGACTCAGCTAGGCTTCTACCCTCTAATTAATTTAATTTTTCTCGTCTATCTGACATCTGACCCTTTGTTTCCTTTTCTATCGGCCTTCTATTGCTTCGAATTACATATTAGTAAGTCAGTAGGCAGTAGGCAGCAAAACGATCCTCTTTTACTTTACTTTACCTTCCCTTTCTTTATGTATATCTCAAATTGTCTTTCTCATTTTAAGGGAATACCTACACGCATACATTTACATGTACTTAATACAATCGGGAGGCAGGCAGAAGTTTAGTTCTTTTGTGAGACGAATGGATAACAAAGTGTGTATAATATTACATATGATATGAACAATTCGATTTATTATTGTATTGTATGAGCAATATAATTTAATTCATTGCAATTCAAACTGCTTAATGTCAGTCCAAGTCCAGAACAGGCTGTCTTGCTGTAGTTAAGTTGCCATCGTTTGTAAGTTAGTTGGCAGTTGTGTTGTGTCTGTCATAATGTCGGTAGTCGGTACGGTAGTCAGTAGTCAGTCGGTTCCCTGCTCTACATAACATACCCATTCCCATCCCATCAAGAAATAGGCAGTGACTAAGGGAGTATTTGATATTTAATAAATTAAGAGCGCCTTGTAATTGTCAGGATATTAAAACAAGTTTGTCTCTTTCTTCAACCTTTATCTATCTCTATTACACATAGAACCTCCGCTACATTATAATTTTCTACCATTTAGCATTTTATAGTCTATATTCAAAATCTAATGTCGAAAGCTTTGAAACTCTACTACTACAGATAGTATTCTACACACTGAACAACAACAGACAATGTATTTTCCTTAAGCTACTGTTTCCCTTTTATCTTTATGAAGTACAGACACCTTGTCTTGTCAATGTAATAATTCCCAACGCTTCCATTCACTTTCAATCTGTTCTTTTGTTAGGCGATACCCAAACAACTAATTAATATCTGTCGATACACCAAAGATTGTACTAAGTACAAACACTTCTATTCAGATACCTTTTTAATACCTGTATCTATTTAGTATCTACCTTTCTTACTTATTGTAATTAATACATTTTTATACATACTAATTTGTCCATGGTACATGTAAGAAATTATGCTACATAAATAATTTGAGCTTACGCACCTTAAGTAGGTTATACAATGTGTTATATTTTATTTCATTGCACCACGCAGTGACCTGTCGTCATATCTAATTTAGTAATAGAAACACACTAATAATATTTAAACACTTACTTTCAGGCTTAACTTACTAAAATACAATGCGAGTGGAATTATGGAACATTGTATTATATCGTGTGCAAGCAACTTACACAGAAGAGAATGAGAGAAAGGAGAATAATGAAACCTGTCATCATTATAATTCGATTAAGCTGTGAAATAATGACTTCCTGCGAGGAGAGTAAGTCAACTAAAACTCTTAAGGTATACGCATTGCTAGTACATACTTGCTTATTAACATTCTGCACTATCTATGGTACATATCATAATGTAAGCTCAGTAGAATGAAGTGACTAGTATTAGCACAGTGACTAATAACTGCTAACATTTAAACAGAGTTGAGTTTGAGTTACTCTTTCGTTCAATAAGCCATAAAGGATTTATGTCTACAACTTACAAAGATTATATATTATATACCAGACGAGATGCAGATGAGGGAATCAAACTCGATATAATGTACTATATGATATTAAGAAAATATAAAGGAGAGGACAATAGTACAATAATGTATGTCTTTACTAGCAAGTATTAATACTGTGTTTGTGTTCACACTCACTCACATAAAGAATAGTCTGTCTGTCCAGCCAAGCCAGTATCATGCTATTCTAAATAATGACATTACTACATTAGGTATAAGAGGAGGCAAGTCTGTTTAATTTATATTGGATTACCAACACAACTAACGATTAGTTACATTGTGTTACCTTATTTCGGCAGCGCCTTATAAGAATCTAGCTGTACATATTACTGCTTGTACTGCAATGTACTGAAGGAAAAGAAACAAGTGTGTCTACAGTCTACACATTAAGCTCAGTTGGTTGGTGTACTACTATAGAGATTGGAAGCATATTGCTCTATATGTAAAGTATAATGATCACATTAGAGAAAAGTAGAAGCCAAACTAATAGTTAAGTGAGTAACTCACTGAAATCATAATAATGAACTTGACACTTTGATAATTGATTGCTTCTCATTGTCCAATTCATCACGTCATCCAAGTCTGAGCTATGATAGGTGTCAAAATCCAAATTAATTAATGTTCCCATACTTCACACCACCATCACATTTTATCACACTCTATACCAAACATAGAAAAAGAAAGGTAACTCCAACTGCGTATGTAGATAAATAGATAGAACTTATTTCTACATAACATGCAACGATACTTTATTATTGTACTGTAGCGTACATAGGCAGTTAAAAATTCAGTTAGAAATTGTGTTGAATACAAATTATGTAGATCCGTCCGTATTTAGTATGCAATGGGGTGTCCAAAGATTGTATATTTAAGAAACTTAAATTATTTAGTATTTACCCTTGCTTGTAATAATTGTGTTGTTTTTATGACGAAAATAATTACTGTTTAATTAGAAGCATGTACAATATTACCGTGTACCAAGAAATAATATCCTATTATATTAGAATTAGGTCTGACCAGTGAAAACTCATCTTATGTACCAATTTTAAGAATAAGATGATACAGATTTGTGCTGCTTACTAAGTAGGTAATTTAACAAGTGTCTACTACCTACATTGTAATGTTGACGATTTGTACTGTATGTAAGGACATAGGACAACTATTCATATATAGGTACTAATATGCAAATATGTAGTTTAAATATGTGGGTAGGACTTCTAGGTGTGCTTTAGGATTGGATAAGGCTGGGCTTATGTGTGGTAATTGCACCTAACAATAAGATCGTTTAGATTGAAACACAATACTCCTGTCCTGGCTTGTCCCGTAGCCCAAACCAAGTCAAAAGATACAGCCTCCTGTCTGTAATTAAGAAACTATTATATAGTATAGTATGTAGAGATAGTGTGATAGTCTGTCTACTAGAACTAGATTAGTCGAATTCCATCAGGTTTTCAGCTTTTGAGATTCCTAGCCTTTTAAGGCAAAGGTTAATGCTTCATTGTACTAATATTTACTGCTCACTGCTCAGAGCAAGCTTACAATACGATTAGTTGATAGTTTTAGTGTATTATCCTTAGAGATAAGCAAAATAGTCGAGCAGGGCTACATCAAATATGTACATAAGTTATGCAATTCATCTAATGTACATGGTCATAGTTCAGTTAAGGAATGCTCATATAAACGTACTCGTTTGGATCAATAAAACATTTTGAATGAAGGTGGAGCCAAAAGTTACTCTACATACTTATGTACAACCCAAACTCGATGCATAGCTCACTTTTCACAATTGCTACGCTTCTTCAATGTTTGGTAGTGAAAATCGAAATAACTTGGTTAGTCAATGTTAACTATTAGCTTTTGTTGGGTGGCTTAACTTAGTTGCTTACATAAATTCGTAATTATAGTTCAGTATGACCTTTTAATGGAAGTAGATTAGAGTTATAACGTAATTTTTCTAT
>JAQFYC010003356.1:0-21046 GCA_034694165.1 Tomocerus mixtus | reverse complement strand
ATTATATTTGTACTTATCTGTCTACAAGTCTACAAGTCTACGTGGGAATACATTATTACATATACATTCCTCTTTTTAAATTCGAATGCATTTACCTACCATAGCTATAAGTTTATAAGTATTATTTTACTTTTGAAACATAATACTAATTCTATTATGACTAAAGATCCCCTTTATAATGGCATTTCGCTTTTATGGCCTTTACTCTACTTAAGTTTACCTTTCAAGTTCAGTTCAACCTATTCTGTTTTTACTTTTTACTGTCCTGTGCACAAAAGCAAAGTCTCAGATTTACAAATTTAGTTTCAACGTTGTGTTTAATGTTCAGTGTTCAATTGAACTGTAATGTTATGTTTAGAACGTAGAAAGACAAGTCTGCCTCCAATAAAAGCACCCGTCCCACTGAAAGTATAGGAACACGAACACACGAATAGTCTCAAGTTACATTAGAGTCTCTAATATTTAAAGCTGCACCGAACAACAATAATGCAACCAGTCGAGTCCTTCATTCATAATTCATAATAGTAAGTATTTTGTGGTAGCGGTGCGGTTGTAAGGGAGGCAACAAGCCTTAACCATAAGAGAAGCCTAACCAAGCCAAACCAAACCAAGCCAGGTGATGAAATGCGGTCCCTGACTATTTTTTAATGAGGTATACATAGATTCTATGTTGATGTAAAATCGAAAACTCTTTTTATAACTACAGATAAGTAGTGTTGTATCCCTATAAGGGTTTATTTTCTTTGCAAAACAATTCTACACTTGAAAAAGGGATTTTGTGCAGCATGGGCTAATATAGATTAGTGTTTAGACTATGTTTAAGGATACACTTGCGGTTAACGCATTTTTGAAATAATTTTCAATTGTGTAGAAGTAATAAAATTAAATATTAAGACCAATAATTATAAGTTCCCTTAAGTAATTTCTACAGTTTCATATTTTTCGGCCCCCTTATGATAATTTTAGTAAGAGGGAGGCTGTTAAACAGGACCTTTCGAATTTTTATTGCGGTTTATGTTACGCCTCCCGTTCTCCTCCATTTAATAGCTACGTAATTTTAAAAGAACTTAAAATCTAATGTGTACTTACTATTTCACAAATAGGTAATAATTATTGTATAAGATTCTCAAAAGTAAAAGAAAACGGTAACATTATATTTTATTGTCTATCTACGGATAGTTTACCCTTCATTATCTTGGTTAAAAAAGTAACCCCTCAGTTTTCATATTACATGATTTGGTTTATTAAAATTATTAGAGATTGTTATTTTCAATGCTAATCGCAGAATATTTTGTCTGTCAATTAATAGAGCATTTCAACAAACTGCAGATATAATGGATAAAGGGTTTACAAGTTCACACACATAATTCTACAGGTATTCCACATAACAAAATTTGTCATTTGTGAAACACTCGTTGTGGACTCCAGAATAAACAATAACAGCAATACAGAATACATGCAACAATATGAGACACTTTTAAACTTAAGAAATCATCTTAAGAAACGTAATCTTAGATACTGAAAATAAAGATGGGTTTTATGTACCTTGTGTACACTTCGCTGACTGAATAACTTCCCTGTAATGTCTACAATTACCTACATAAATAGAAACACTCAAAGAAATAAGCACAAGTACTTGAAAATAAGAAAAGTGAGTCTTACATAATATGTAAGTGCAGTTAAACACTTATATGTAAGTATACCTATAAAAATTGGTCTTACATATTATATAGAATTGAGTTCGCTTGCATAACATTTTACTTTCTTAAATGTATTTGTACAAGAAATGGAGCCGAACCTCTCATAGTTAGCTTAACTTAACTTGAGATAGTATAAGATGTAAGAGATACATACAATAATAGGACTCAAGTGGTTTCATTGGTATTAATGCAATGTATGTAGGAATCCTTTGGGAATATAATCATACCCATCTCATCTCATCTCGCCTCATCCCATTGCTTTCATTCATACATATATGAATATGAATACTTATGTAAAATATATTTGTGTACTTACCTACACTCACTATAAGTACATATACATAAAAGAGTTTAGTTTAGTAGTGTATCTACAGATTACAGAACAAAAGACGATTATGTAAGAAGACAAGGCAAAGGAGTGCTGAAAAAATAAAAATTCATATGTTAAATCCCCAGTATTTGAATTTGTACTCCCATTTTTAGAAGAAAGTATGGAATACATTAGAATACGTTTATTATAATAGCCTTTGCGTCTTTATCTGTAAACTGTAGACTGTAGACACTGGACTGGAGCTTAGAGCTTTCATGTAAACAGCTAACTTACTCAAAATGTAAAACTTAAATAAATACATACCCATAGTTTCAGATTGGAATACTTAAACTTAACGTTATTATAGAGTCTTGTTAGAAGAGGAGCTTAAGTTTTGTCCATCCCATCCGATAATTTCCACTTTAATGAAGATCTCTCTATTTTCTTTGAAGGCTTACACAAAACAGCAATAGTTTAGTTTAGTGTTGGCGTAGCTAATACATTCTAACCATCATATCGTATCAGTAAGAGTGTAGTGGCAACTGGCAACCTAATTAAGTATTAGTAGAAACGGACAATTGCGTGTAGCATTTAGAATATATTCTTATTCTTATATAGTATGTACTATATATAGTATATAGGCATATTATTATCTAGATGTAGGTTTAACTACAATGTAAGCAAGTGCCAAGTGAATGAAACTAACTAAGGAAACTTATAAACAAGCAAATGTAGATAATTTCTTGTTTATATTTTATAGTACAATACATGTACATATACGGGTTGGCTCTGGGTTCTTGTTTCCTATCTTTCTATCTCTTGTGTGAAACTATCTATGTAACACGCTAAACATTCAAGACTGAAACAGGAAAGCCTAATTGGCCTTATGTTATGTTAAATTATTGTGCCTTCTTCTAACTTCAAATTCAAACCGACTAGCGACTCTGACTGGACTTGACTTGACTGTGTACCGTAGATATTCAATACAATATCAATTGAATACAATGTACTCTTAACTAACCAATAACCACGTTTCTTAATGTATGTAGTACTTATTTATTACACTCTGCACTCGTTTGACTCGGCCTCGACTTAACAAAGAGATGTCTAAATCTGCTGCATTACTTTTTTGTTCTTAATTTTGGGCTTTACTAAATTATATTAAGCTTTAAATGCGTATACTCTTAGGTATACGATATACATATGATATTGCTATACTCTAAATAACATTTTTCAACAATTTAATGAATTACATAGGCTCTACTGCAAATACAGATACAAAACGTTACAACACATTAAATGCTTAAAGTTTGAAAATTAAATTGTATATTTATCCCCTGTGGTAAAGGTAGCGTACGCACATGTTTAGTATGTTCAAAAATAAAAGTTTTGTGTTCTATCCGAATTTCATAATGTTTTATAACATTTGCAAATTGTAACTTGTAACATTCACCATAAACTTTGGCATATTTTTTTCTAAATTCAGGATACCTCGAATAGTTCATTCCTTTGGGATGCCAGGCTACAATTTAGTACTTTGTTTTTCATTGACATGTTACATTTCGCTAAAAAATATCTTACACCTATTATTATAATAATTAATTTGCTCAGGTAGGTATTGATAGCGTTTGTAACGTACATTTAATCGTCTTTAACAAACATACTTCTTTACTATACTTAGTAACAGTATCATAAAATTAAATAATTTTAAAGTTTGCATAATATGCACAAACTCACAGAATTCAATCTTACGTACAATCATTAGAAAATCACAAAAATTTACATTCGTTAATAAATGCAGTCCAACGAAGTAATAGTACATACCAATTTATGTTCTTTTCTATCCAAATCAACTTTCTATGATTGAAAATTGATAAATTCTTTGACAAGCTTAGAATAATTAATTAATATTTATGATTATTTTGGATTTTAATCTGCAGTCAGCAATTATGATAGCATAGCTTTCGAAAATTACTTAATAGAAAAATAACATTTGTCTTAAATAGAATAACTGCATACTATACAGTATAGACTATATAGAGCTAGACATGGCAATGACATTAATATGAATGCTATACGTAACCCAACAGAAAATATTAGTACGAATGCTTCATTGTGTAAGTATTTAAAATTCAAAATCTTCACTTGAAATACGTATATATTTATACTGCACACACACATGCATAGAAAAGTACAGAGAACATTTAAAAAATTTAGCCATAGCAAAGGAATGGAAGCTGAAGCACTTTAAAGAACTCTTTCTGGTGGTAGGCAGAAGTATAGAATTTAACTAGGAAGAAGCATGAAGACTTTTGTCTTATCTGAACATCAGAAAACACATAAATTTAAAGATTCAAAGAAAAGAAAGGCTGCGGAGAGGATTTCATGGTTAACACTCACTCAGCTCAGAGAGTCCGCACTACTTACGTTACATTACATACACATACGTTAGTGTGTACATTCTACTTTGCTTTTTGGCTTGCTCTGACTTTACACGCAAAAAGGCGTGACACTTGTTCTCTCTCCAAATTCCAAAATTGTAATAAATATTCTCCAGTCAAGTGAAGTCAAGGAAAGGCAAGGCAAGTCACCTCAACCTCAACATCTAAACTCAAGCCCAACAGATTAGCTTACTTATGTAGCTGTTAGAGTTAGTAAGCTATTTAGTTTCTCTAGCACAATACTTAACACTACAGCTACGCAACAAAACAAAGCATTTTCCACATACACATACACATATGAACAACAATTCTGTTGTAGTACTATTAAATGGTAAAGCACGAGAGTTTCTTTTCCTTTGTAAACAAGATTGACTATTAATATGAACTTTTTTGTAAATTCAAGTCAAGGGGAATGTTATATAAAAGAAGCATACATTTTCCGTAACTGGATTACTTATCAGTAAACCAAAGGAATAAAATTCGACCGCAAACTCTCAAAGCTAAACGAAAAGCGTAGAAATATATTTTAAGCAAAAAATACCGTGATGATGATGATTCTCCTGGAAAGGAAGGGAAACGAATGAACCCTGAACTATAAGTGAACCTAAAGCTAACGGGGAAGCTTACTTGTGTTATTTTATAAGAGAAAGAGTCTGTAGCATTTTTCTCAGACTAATTTGGCTTCCAGCATTTTACAAGTAAAAGACAACCCTCTTGTCTTCCAACCAAAATTCAAGTAAAGCTAAAGCCAAGTCAAGGAATGGAATCTTTTCATTATTAACCAACCTAATGTTTTCTAGTAACGAAGTTCTTAACGACAAGAAATAAGATTACAGATTAAAGAGTGTCTTGGAATTTCACTGTATTGTATACAAGTACATACGCAACATACTCGTGTGCGTTTCCTCATCTTATGTGCGAGTACAAAAGCTAAAGCAAAAGTCAAGTATTAACATCATCAACATAACACATAAATGCTGCAGTGTACATAATAAGCATAATAGAATCAGTATTTCATTATAAAAATTCCTTTCCTCCCCCTTAGTTTCAAGAATATGCTTAGAACGCATTTTAATCTGTAAGTAGAATGTTAAGATTTAAGAACATGATATTTGTTAACGTATATATGTAGGTTCTATATTGTATTTGTAGGTAAGTAAATAGTAGTACGTATATTGTGTTGTGTGGATAAGTATTGCCCTTTAATAGATAGTTTAAATTTTTAAGATTTTTGATTGTAACTACTGTATCATCGTGTTTATATTGAAAATTAGCATCTAGCATTTTCACATTTCTAGCGTGCAATTTTTATTAAATTGTGCAATAGTTATTTAAAGAGCAGTCAACCTGTGTGCTTTAAATTAATTTAAATATTAATCAGTCTACAGAAATATTAATCGAAGATGTTCAAATAAAGAAAAATAAGGTCGCTAGAAGATTGGATTAAAATAATCCGTTAGAAAATAAAATGAAACTGGTACACATTCCCATTTGTAAGTCAAATCTCATCAGAATGACAAGAAATAAGACAAGTAAGTTATAAGATAAAGTGGCAGTTGACAACTGAGGAATTCAAATTCAAATTGCTATCAATCTATCCCTACATATCGTCCTCGTCTCTTTGACTTTGATTTGATATGCTTATTTCTTAGTTGTTTTATTGTTCTGCTCACTCAAGTTTTGTTGCGCAATGAAATATTATACGTGCACCTTAATGTTATGTATGTATGTATGTATGTATGTACTTATGTATTACATTTACATATGTACAATATGCTGTATGTAGAGAGCAAGAGATAAATGCTCAGAATTACTGCATTGCATTGTATGTGTATCTTAGAATTTAGTTTTTATTAAGTGAGTGGCTGAGTGAGTGAGATCAGATTGATTTATATTCGGCCAAAGTCCCACAGCCATAAATTGTGTTCTATCCGCTCGTCTGTCATCAAGAGAACTTCATCACTTGAGATGAGTGAGACAAGACAAGACAAGCTGAAACTATGAAGCTAAGTAATGTTAAACGTGTATGTAACAGTATGTACCATATAAAAGATGTGATACTGTATATCATGATCATGACACGCTAGAGTCTTCGGGATGATAAAGTTAGGCAAATCACTTGACAGTGACTTAAATACATTAGAAAATTATTTCAAAAACACAGATTGTCAAGTGACTCTTCTGGTGTAAAAAAATTCAAGAAATATTTCAAGAAAGATAAGAGTTTTTGTTCTTCTTCGAATGTCTTAAGTCTGTTCCCTATGAATGTACGTGTGTGAGATATGCCTTTATGCTATCTGTGTGTGATATATAGTCTTTATATCTATAAAAGCTTATCACAATCCAAGCTATGTGGGCAGTATGACAAAAAACTTACACAGTGACCCTTTTTTTCGATTCGGTTGCCATTTTCTCAATTCGAGTGAATTACTTTATAAATTAGATAGCACACATACATACACACATGTATACATACCTATGTATGTATGCGTCAGAAATAAGAATCCTAATCCTAAGAGTACTTAAATAAGTAAGATACGCTGTGGCTATATTACATGTACATAGAATAGTGACTGTTTGCCCATTTGCCAAAATTGAGGACAGGACAGGATACACTGGAGATTAGTAGTACAATTTGCAAAAAGCAGTAAAAGCTGTCCCAGCTGTTTGCTGAGCTGTCTTGTCGTCAGACTTGACACAATTCCAGAATGAAGAAATAAGAATTCACAATCAGCTTATTTAGCAAAGAGCTAGAGTTTAGGCAATAATAGTTCAAGACAAGACAAGGCAGGTCAAGTCAAAGTCATAGCCAAGCCAAATAAAGTCAACTTATACAACGGACATGGCAATGGCAAGCAAAAGCAAGGCAAGGCAAGTGTGTTCTGTACTGTAGTAGTACTCTTCTAGTTGTATGTAAGTCGGCAAAGGCTTAACGTAATAATCCCCGAAGGAAATTGCTTCAGCAAAATTTTTGGTTTATCAAATCCTCTAATTATTAATGACTTTGGCTGCCATGGGCTTGGGAAATGTCTGCCAATGTTATAACCTATATGCCTACTACCTAGTATCTACATTTCGTCATAAGTGACAATAAATGACACATTTTTCTAGAGAACACAAATATTAAACAACTTAAGGTTTCTTAGTACGTTCTGTAGTAAACTGTTCCTCGTTCTTGTCAAATATTCTCGGGTTGCGCCGTTTTGTCTGTCTGTCTGTCAGAAACTTAAACACAGTAGTACGTAATAGTAGAGCATGTCTGTCAACTCTGATTTGACTACACTCTCTATTCTTATAGTAAATACATACACACACCTATGAACCATTATGTAAGACAATAAGAAATTCAAATTTTGTGAAAAAGAACCCATTACATGACTATACGTAATATTTTTCGGGGTATTTACTATAGTGTCATATGAAAATGACTGAAACGTGTAAATACAGAGCAAAGCTAATAAATAGCTTGCCAAATTGGCAATATAACTGAATATAATAAGCATATGTCTATTAATAAACCATAAACCCTTCATAAAAACACTAGGCCACTAAAAGCACGGCCACTTATTATTACTTACTCCTCATAAAAAGGGAAAAGGGATAAACGCGCTATTTAATTATACACAAACATACAATAACACACAGCTTTTGCGAATCCCGACAAGACAAACGTAGAATTTCACACAGAACTATATAGCTATATAGAGTTCGCATAAAAGAGACACAAAGCAATGCCGACAGCTCCTTTCCCTTACTATAGGTATAAGTATGGATTACTTTGCTATGTATTATGGTTTTGTTCGTGGAATGGCAGTAATAAATACTTTTTCTAGGTAAATAGTGCCTTTACTAGTAAAATAGACGATAAAATATCTAAATAGATGGATTTGTGCATTAAATAGGGATATTATTAATGCCATAACACCTGGGAAACAAAAGAACTCACTTAGACTTCAGTTAATCATGCAATGGAAATGTTTTTGATGTGGATATTACATAAATAAAGGGGAGCACAGCATTCATGATGGAAAATGAACTGAACCCCAACCCAATTTTAAACAATAAGTAAAAGTTGTCATCGTGTTTACGACTTCTCCTCGTTTTGTTTGATATTAATACATTATTTAACCTTAATAGAGTCGTTTCCCCCTTTTATAACTATTAAAGATGATGTTAATGTATTTCTATTTTGTATTGCTTTCATTTCAGCCCAAGTCCGGCCATCGTGCATATTGTAACATCGAGTAGGCGGAGGTACTTATATTTTAATTTGAACAAAAGTAGTACCTTTATGTGCAATCCTAAAGATAAAAACTTTTCTCCGGATAATAAATGTATAAGTATGTGCACATGAAATGCAAGGGCAGGGACACACTTACTTTTTACCGTTAATGCTCTGTTTGGAATGCTTGAACCGTAAATACGTATATCTAAAATTATGTCAGACAAAATACCGTTTTTCAGCCTAAAGTAGTTTAATTAGGATAATGGGTATCGGAAGGAGTAATAAAAGTGAATTCCTTTATTAGTTACCAAAATACATAGAAAATTGACATGCAATTCTTTTTTGTTCTTTTTTGGTGTACCTATATACCTACACAGATACTTGTACTTATGAGTGTGACCATAATGTAGGGAAGTTACATAATCATATAATCCTATAACGCACAATTTTATGACATTAAAATGCGTTCTAAATACAATGTACACAAAAATGAAGGAAAATACTGGAACCTGCTTACCTTGGATGGTAATATAATAATATGCGGAACAATTAAAATTCTACGGTAGTAAATGTACAATTAAAATTGGAAAAAAATCAAAATCTCCGTGCATTTTCTTTAAACATAATCCAGAATTATTTATTATTTATTAACCTTAACTAGCTGTTCATACATTTGTAATTGTAACTGTAAATTAAAACTTAATTCCACTTAGGTAGGTATTTATAGTTAACTTAACTAGATGAGAAGCGTTATTTATAGCTAGTCAGACTTGCACTCATTTTATACCTCAAAAATCCCATAATATGTCATTGTAGTAGCTGACGTGTTAATAACTTTCTTATAGGTATATATAATACGTATATATGGGCACAATTATATATCCTATAGGAAAGTGCATGCACCTACTCCAATTTGCGATTCATTATTTTATGTACCTGAATTTCCTTCTGTCGATTAATACATAAACACTGTAATTATCATTACAATGCGCTTACTAACTACTAACTACACATAGGTACATGGTGGAGAATAGAAGAAAGGAAAGTAGATTTGAGTATATAGTAGTAGTACATAGTTAGTGCAAAAAATAAGCCATTATTCACCAAGGCAGGTGTAATTAACTAGTTTACTTTCATTCGTAGTAAATATACATCTCTATGTAGTTATGGTCCTAGTTTACTTTCCCTGAAGTTGCGTATTTATATTTCCTAAGTGCCAAAACGAAGTTGTACACGCAAAATTGCGACTTATTAATATAACGTATTGTTGTATGCAAATCATACCGTTTAGTAATAGCTACTGTAGTGTGGGTTGGTGTTGTGTTACGTAAATCCGTGGAAATAAATATCTCACATCGTATGAGCGTTGCCCTTTCAGTCCAGTGCAATTCCCCCGATAAGGGAAGGAGAGACAGAAAAACAAAGTAAGTAAATAGCTAAAGAGAGTTTGAATTCTGTCATGTTGTTCCGATAAAGAGCTTAAGGCGTGTTTTCTCCGTCAGCTAATGCATACGGAGACTCAGCAGAAGGGAAACGATAGAGAAACACAACTGCTATTTATGATTAGAGAGAAATACAGAGGCAGATCCAAATCAAATCTAACACTGAGCTAAGCCATGTATTTAGATTGGGCCAGCTCTAATTTCTCAACTAGAGCTACAGTTTAACTCAAGGACTATTCTTCTGATTATAAGCTGAAACCCTAAAACACCAAGTGTTTTAAATAACTTCAGCAAGAATTTTGCAAATTCCTATGTAATGTATAGATCTCCTGATTCACTTTCATTTCCCTTTCGCAAAAATTCAAGATAAAGTTTATTTGCAAAATTGCAAATAAATAGCGAATTATAAATTGTTTACGCACATTTTTATTTTATAAGCTGAAACCCTAAAACACCAAGTGTTTTAAATAACTTCAGCAAGAATTTTGCATATTCCTATTTAATGTATAGATGTTTTGCTGTCACTTTTCACCTTTCCCAAAAATTCCGGATAAAGTTAATTTGCGAAATTAAATAGCAAATTGTGAATTGTTTACGCACATTTTTATTTCTGTGAGCTTTACCACGCAAATTTTCAAAAGAACAGGAAAACTTTTTATTGCGCCCAGTTTTTCCAGTTTTCTTTAAATTAGTTTCTTAAAGACGGGTTTACTAGCTGCACCTTTTTCATATGAATTCCGAATTGCAATATTTACTTGATAGCGAAAATATATTTTTGATAAATATTTAGCATTCATCTTTAGATTTGCAATAAATAAGTGCAAAAAAGTGTGTATCCCACAGAATAAAAAAATATTAAAAAATTTCGTAAAATATATTGCGAAATAGCTCATAACCTCATGGCGTTCTATGGTTTCCCGGTGTACCCTGCCAATATCTTGTATAGCTCACGCTTATGAAATAATGCATAGTAAAACCGCATAAGATTATACAAAGAACAGACCAGCAGACCAAGCCAAGCAACGAATCGGACTAAATATCTGCTCGGATGAAGGAATACGAAATACAAAGCTTTATAAACAAAAGGTAGGTAGTTATGTAAACCATTCTTGGTCTGTTATATAAAAAAGAAGCCTTTGAATGTTTAGCAGAGTGTAAAAGGAGAAAGTGAAGTGAACTAAGAGTCAAGTAAGGTCGAAATGCGTGATAATAATTCATTTATTCAGGTGGCTTGATTAAGTAGGTAATATTCCATTTCCTACCCGCCCGTTGGAGAACTTAATGGGATCTTTGCGTATTCTTGGCCATTGTACGTGTAAATGGAGGGCTGGCGGACCTTGTTCCGACTTGTTGTTCACCCGACTGGGTTCTACTGATAAAATAAGCCTCTTTCTCTGGTATGCTCTTTATATGAGTGTCGTGTGTTCAATGTTCAATTGGAGTCGTTTACAACACGATAGCTTCGTTTATATCAAACGTAAGCCAAATCCAAAGCCAACTCATTTTATTCATGCATAATATACATATCTTTGTTTTATACACTACATAATACATTCTCAGTGTTCTATGTACTACTTACTATGTAAATACTTGACGTGACATTATATGACAGCTACGACTTGCCAAAACGACGTCTCACCACCTTTCTGCAGTGAAACTTTCTTTGGCAACGAAATATATCGCAAATCTAAATATTCCTCTAGAATTAGGTAACTCCATTCATTAAATCGCTTGTTTGTACATAGTACATTTTTTCATTTCGCACTTCCACACAATTTTATCTCTAATATTTCAAAATTCATTGTAAACCATATCCATATAGGTTTTGAATGAAAATATCTCCTCGTTTTACAATTTAATGCTTAGAAAGTACATACTCCTTATATATTCTCCCCTGAGTCAGTCCTCCCGAACTGTCAACTGATATTGTATTGTCATTTTCTAAGATTATCTCCTGATTGTAAATGAAAGGCTGTCTCTTGAATAATTCCTTCGTTCTAAATCTTCAATGATATTGACACACCGTCGTGTCTACGTCTGGTTCCGTTTGCATTAGTCGAATTGGCTAACTTTTGGATTCGTTGGAGTGTCCGGGCCTTAACATGAATTGAATCTCGATTTCAACTTAAAACAATAAACAAGGACAAGCTAAAGAAGGAAGTGTTTTACTTTACTTAATGAGAAGCCCATAGTCAAAGGCTTGTCATTACAGTGCCTACCTACTATGTCACTTCCCAACCTAAAGTAAACGTAAGTCCAAACGCCTGGCCTGTTCTGGCCTGCTGTTTTGCATTAGGCAATAATTTAAATGTTTCACATTCACAAGGCAAGGATTTGGTAATGTAAGTTTTGTAATGTAAGTATGGAACGTGCCTTGTGTTGTAATGTGGGTATTTAATTCGAAGTTATGTAAGTTAGTATAATGTGTACCGTAATATACACAACACAACTGTTAATAATAAGGAAAGTTCTTCGGATAGGAATGACAAGGAACTCATTATAGTTAGTAATGTTAAATGCTAAGGTGTGGTTCTGTGTTTTATTTGGCTTTGGCTCCTTATTGTAGGTGGATTGGATTGGAATTGGTATTGGTATGGAATTATATGTGCATTACACGCTATAGAAGCTATGGATAATGTTGTTTTTGGTTTTGGTATGCATTTAGGAACAAAGTTGATTGTTCAAGGTCTGCATTTCTAATTTCCATAATAGTACATACATATATACACACATAGGGAAGGGAATGACAAGATTGACAGACAAACTGAAACATTTAAATTCAAATTTCAATATAATGGTGCATTTATGTCTTTGGATGCATTGCATTTGCATTCTATTGCATTCCAAGTCCAAATCCAATGCAACCCATAACAGGACCCCGTGTGGAATAGAAATCTAAATGAGATTCCCATGTTATCTATAAGTTTTGCTTATTTTTATGTAAGATATACAGATATATATAGATAGATAGACAGTAGAGAGTGACAGGAGGAAACTTTAGTGTAAACAAGTGAAACAAAGCTGAGACAAGCAATGCCATCAAGTCAAGTGGAAATGAGTGAAGGAAAAGCGAAGAAATTGATGTGATATTCGATATTCATTCCCTCTGTTTACTCAATTATAGAAAACAAGCAAAAAATATTTCTTTTCTCCTTAAGCTTTGCATTTGCATTTGCATCGCCCGTCCATCCACTCCATTTCGATGCCCATAAAGCACCTTTTCCTTTCTGAAGGAAAAATGTAATTTTTTGATTATACTTGTAATACGATGTGATATGAGACGGCCTGGGTTTGTCTGAACTTAACTTGGATATGCATGGATAGACGGGACATTGAATTTTACATACCACATAGAAGGAAGCGTGACTATATGATTTGCTTAGTGAGTTCAGTTGAGTTGAGTTAAGAGTTAAGAATTTGTTGCAAGCCTGCCTGCACTGGACTTGGACTGTAGTCTCAACTGGTTTCCTTTGGTCTGGAAAATATTGTTGCGTGAGCATTCATCACAAAAGCCCCTGCACTGTTGACATTGTCTACCTTATATTTATACAATATTAACTATAATGCTCATTCTATGGTGCTTTCGCTGCAATACTAACACTACCGATACCAACAGCCAACAACACCGACACCGATGCTTCGTAGTACTCTACTTCAATATTCTTTACATGTAATTTTATAGGTTTGTAATTTACCGAATATGTATTTGGTTACGGGTGCTAATGCTGTGTGTGTATTTTCTTAGCAATTTTTATATCTTCCTTAAGCAGGGCTCGGATAAGCATGCAGGAGAATATTTATTTGAAATGGGGACCTAGATTTATAGTTTCTTAATTTTTCAACTGTAAATTTTAAGTCGATAGTAAGTATGTAATTGTATGTAGTATATCGTTTAATCACAAGTTAATTAATTAGTTCAAAATTTTATGGCTATTTTAGATAGTTTTCTTTATACTTTTCAAATTTTGCTAAAAACATCATAAGAATTGCGAAACATTTAGAATATTTCTGGTTATTTGGACGAAAATCCCATATTGAATAAAGTCCGCTATGTAAAAGTGTACGAGATGATAATTTAGTTGGTAATATAATATAACTTATACACCGATAACTAAATTTGTGCATTACTAAAATAATGTATTAATAAATCGTTTGTAGATTCGTTCGTTGCTTGCCATTCATATCCAAGCTCTTAAAGCAGTAACTATCACTTTATCTTCCATGCATATGTGAATAAGTGTGATATTCTAGTAAAATACAAAGAGCAATGTGTATTTAAGTTGAGCAAGGAAAAAACTGACTATTCCTTACCAAATAGCAAGCTAAACTTCAAGTCAACATCATTTATAGTTAAAGTGTTAGTAGAAGAGACACACACAAGTTGTAGAATACGTATGTCATGTATACTTTGTATTGGATTGGATTGTATGATATGGTTTGGTTGCTTTGGGACACTATTAAGTGGGAAATGGCGCCACAACAAGTTGACTACAGTAATCTATTGGAAATCGCCAGGAATTTCGGTAGAAAGGTCAATAACACAATGAGCACACACATAACACACAATAACGAAACGACCGAAGCAAAAAATAAGATATATTGCGCCAGATATCTGTGAGTATTCCTAACAATAAGTATTATTACGTCTGTAGGTATCTGTATTTGCATGTTCTGCCAAAACAAGTTCTACTTTTGAAATATTGAATTGAAAAAGTCGTATCATCTGTATATGTAATACGTATCTGTATGTCTATTAGTTAGTATGTTTTAAAGTTGTAGATGATTTGGATCGAGCTAATGAATTTTATTAAGTGTGTAGGAGGTTCAGGTGGACAGGTAATTAAGAGAGTGTGTATAACTCCTAATTGACATTTCCCTTTAGAAAAAAGCTAATTAACCTTGTCTTTCTTTTAATTAGTTGCCCATGCGATAGCTGAGGTACAGATTATCATTCATTCTTATCAAATATCAACCTTGCCACTAAAATCTAAAATCCAAGACTGTCACTTTATTCTTAATCAAATCACATACACTTTCTTACTCAAATACATATAGCTTTTCTAATTTTATATTGTAACTCTTACGAAACTCTTAAAAATAGAGTTGTTTCCCTGATATTTTTCAATGTACATGTCAAGATAGAGCATCGACTCCAACTCCAACAAATCCAAGCTAAGAGAATTAAAATCTGACAGTTTCCCACAATATAGAAGCAGAACATTTGCTACTGTCACGTCAAATCCCAAGTAAGGGAAAATCACAGTAAGTTATAAGGTGAGCTTAAAGGGCCATGAAACTCCAAAACATTATTTTTATGCTACTGTAGTTTGTTCGGATGTTTTATCTTACACGTAATAAATTGGATCGGATTACCTCGCCTTAAGTGAGTGGAAAGGGTTACGTTACTCATTACTTTTTTTACCTTGCACTTGCCCTACACATACACATACGTTGTCGACTGTCGACTTCATCACGATTGTGTTTTCCAAGTTTTCACTATTTTACTGTATGTACATCGAGGTGATATTCAATTATAGCATTTTCCTCAATCTAAAAGCATTTCTATAAATTAACACTTAAGTAAGTAATGTTAATGTCAGCAATACATAATTGTAAAAAGTTAGTGTCAGTGTAAGAGATTACACAAGTCAAAATGACTTATATGGAACTATCTTCTTGAAGTACATGTTTCTAATTGAAAATTGCAACTTTATTTTAGAAATCCTGTGATAATAAATCTTTTCATGCTCCAACAATTTGCTTCCAGCAATAGATTGTAGCTATTTATGTACTAAAACGTGGTTATCCTGTTTTGTGAAGAAACCAGTGCAAAATGGATGTAAAAAAGTAACTTGAGGTTGGTAGTCAAGTAATATGTGATGAGTAACATTTATTTTTGTTTAAAAATCCTTAATTCTTGTACATGCCTTTTTGGAACTGAAATTGACCTTAGTCACAGGAATTCCCTTTTCATGTGGCATAAAATTGAAATTATTTATTTCAATATATTCGCAATCGTTATGCGTTAATTTGCACACGGACAGACTGACAAAATTCGTAAAGATCTGCTTTCGGCTAATTAAAAACTATTTGTATCCTTCAGGGATGCCTTTTGTATGTATTATTTCTTTAAATAATTTAAAGCTCGTTTGAGATTATGTTATTTGTGGAATTATTTTGTTTTATCAATATTTCAGGTGTAATTCTTTGCTAGCAAATGGTTTTCATTTGATAGTGTCTCAAGTTAGTAAATAATAGTTAACAAATATCCAAAATTTTAAATGTGACAGTCACAAATACAAAGAGTGATATCCTATTTGTTAGTGTGTCTGTATTACATCTACGTAAGTTAAGCCTCGGTCTAGTAAATAGAGAACAACCGGAACTGGTACATCCTCTTTGAAATCAACAGAACTGAACAAAAGTCCCTTATTTCTTGACTTGATCTCATTTCATTTTTCGTTCACATAACATTCATATAATCTGTATTCCGTATTGTCTTTTTGTGTACTAGTGTACTTATACATTAGGTAACTGTATACTGTAGCAGTCGGAAACTAGTCTGCTGTAGTTCTGTATAATGTATGATAGGAAAATACTATTATTGCCTTCATGTCATCTCATCACATTTCATGTCAAAATGTCAGTTGCGTGCTCAGCCATTATTTTTATGAGGTTTTACTTTTCATTCAATGTTCAACTTCACTCATATACTCCATACTATACTGTATTGTATGTACATGTACATACACTAGTTCAATTTCATTTTCATTTCAGTTTTCACTTCACGATCGCTCTAAGGAACTTAATAGACAAAATAGAGTCGTAAACATTAGACAGATACTTAGAATACAATAAGTTCACTGTTCACGATCGGAGAAATATAAATACTACACACACACAGACATACATTATATAACTATACCATAATTTACTTACTTACATTGCAGACAGTTGCGTAGGAGTAGGAGTATATTATGTCTATGTATGTACATATGTTATTGTTTTCGTAATATGAATGCATGTGATGTGTGTGCGTAGGTAACTAACTATCAATATAATGAAAATAAGTATAGAGTAGAAAATAGATAGTGATAGTGATGGTAGCATAGAATCTATAAATAAACGCATGTATTGCCTACCTAAGCATCCTTTGTAATCTAACGAGGGGTAAAGTTAAATTGAGTTGACTAGCCAAGTGAACTTAAACGAACCCACGAGTCTCTCCTTACCACAATAGACAGTCAATGTCACGTCGTGTCGAAATCAAATGACGACTTATTTAAAATGTTACACTTTTCGATACGAAACTGTCTTGGATTTCCTTACGTAACATTATTATTTATTTTTATACGCGTTCCCATTTACATACAAGCATCCTATTCTGTTTTATGTACGTATAGTTAACTATAACTACAATTTACGTAACTTTATTACTAATACATATAAAAATTAATTTTTGTCAATTTAAGTTATGTAACATGATATTTTGTTATTGTCCCGATAAAGTGGAGCACTGTTATTGACTATTTCTTGCTGCGTAAGGGAAATCGAACATGAGAAGAGTGTTATTGATATTTTCACATAATGTCGCTTCTCTTTGAGATTCTGTACAACTGCAATATCTGAATAGACTTCCATGAACCTACAAAGATTCTGTACAGGAATAATTAATTAAATATGCTTTAAATATTGTCTGGAATTTTTGTACGTGATTTTAGTACGGGTAATAATCATATATCAATTACGCTTCGGTGTGACATTACAAATTGGAGCAATATCGTTATTAAAATCAGCGTGAACAATTAAAGTGTTTGCTTCTCGTCTTACAATTGTTATGAAATGTTTATTACCTACCGCCTAGCCTACTGTATTGTATTTGTAAGTAAGTAAGTTCAGCTAGGGAAGGATAAAATATAAAAAATACAAAACGTTGCGTTGTGTTTCAATTTGGACGAGAAAAGTGTTTTCTTTGCTTGCGTCGCATGTAGAAAACAATTTTAGTATCTGCTGTGGTATCTCCATCCTGTGCTTTTCAATTCTGTTGAGTTGAGTATTTTAGAGAGACATATCGCATTGCATTAGAAAACTATCTGTTATGTTATGTTACGATATTTTATGTATTTTACGTCCATCTACTCTACTTTGCTATAGAGAAGGAAGGATAGAATAGAAGGTGCACTAACACTAACTCACTCTCGTCTCGTCAGTTGTTGTGTGCAAGTCTACATTCGTCCACAGCGGAAACTGTATCAAGGAAAGATAGTCAACTCGCCATCCAGAATACGATATCAGAGAGAATCAATCTTCTAACGAGGGAAATGCTGTCCGTCTGTATTTCTCTTTCTCTATAGTTTTACTCAATATCTATAGTCTACTGTGTAGGAGCAAAATACACTACAGTAGGGATAAATGTACTTTTATACGCATTTGTACTAGTAAACACACACAAACGATAAATATGTATGTCATAGGTATACAAAGCTTCCAGACACAATACACAGTTACTTAACTCCAACTGCTGTTCCCAATTGTGCAGTTTGGCTATAATGTTAGTTAGGTAATCTAGTTTAGATTTGCATTTCATTTTTGTAGATTTTATTAGTGATTAAGAGTATGATTAGCCAATTTAAAGTTTTTCCTAACCAATTTGCATATAAAAAATCGAAAAATATAAGAATGTAATTTTAGCCAATATTTTATCGTTTTGGGTAGCTTAAAAAGCAGTAAAACATTTTAATTGACCAAGTTAAATTTCAGTATCCCAATAAATTAATTAGATTTATTCCTGGCAAAATAGCCATAACTATTACGTAAATAATACAGAGAATTCTAGGTTTCTATTTTTGTGCGTTCATAAAACGGTGGCGTTAACTTCCAAGCTTGTACAACATACAATATTGCCTAGAAAGAGGTAAACCCAAGCCATAAACGAAACCGTTCTATGTTTTGATACCGAAGTCAGAGCACCCGTTCAGTATTTGGCTACCAATACCATCTACGTAAACTGGATATCACTAGTCTTTCACTCACTCACTATTTGTATTTGTGCATGCATCGCTATTTGTACACTGAATACACATTGGTACATAACATACATACTACAATACAGAAACAACAAAGTTGAGATCCATGTATGTACAAATATGCAGGAAAGCCAAAACACAGACACAGATAGAATTTTTCACTTTTGCTTCAGATCAGATCGCCATTGCTTTTTAGCATTTTAGTTCACTCCAGTTCACCAGTATTGCATTACTTATGTTATCTTATCTTATAGTGGTTGATATCAATAGTAGTATGTATTATTTTAGCATACACACACACACTACATACATACATATACATATATGTACATATACATATTATGATGATTCTCCAGATATTTTCGTTTTGCTCACTGCACTCTAACTCTAACTCTACTCCTTCTCATAACATAGCATAACATGTAGTATGTACATTAGAGATATTCTCATCTCATCCAACAACCCAACAACAAGATCAGAATATATATTTCCTTCTCCTTGGTTTACTTTGACTCTGGAGAGAGCTAAAGCTCTTCCCTCCCTTTACTCCTTTTCTTATGAGCTCCCTTGATGTGATATTATGATTTGTGCTGTGAATGCCGATGAATCTTCAAACGAATCTCTCCGACACTCAACTCTTCTGTGCTCTATTATTCTACTAAGCATATTGCAATGTATTTGTACATAGAACATATACACGAAAAGACAGCAGGACCAGGACAAGAATAATATCCTATCAGATAACGCTCCGTTATGTTATATAATACTACTTATGTAAAGAACGCGATATTTCTGTCTATTGCACATGTAATATGCAATTTGCAACATAATGTGCCTATCAGATCGCTATCCTTCTAGTTCTAACGTGCATTGGACTGGACTGGACTTTTATCTTGACGGTTCTTGAATATCTTTAGTGTATTGTATTGTACACTTTAACTACATTCTCTATTCTTTCTCATGTGCACACTACACTGCATACACAAAAATATAGATAACAAAAATTCGTTCAGTACAGTAGACAATACAAAAAGACTGGTAATCTAATGCTTCTCTCTATCTCATATTATTTTGTATCCATTTGCAATATGCAGTGCAAGTCGTATATGGATCTCAAGCGTGTAATGTAATATTTACATAAGTACTACATAATGTAATTCATATGTATCCATTTTCTTGCCTTTATTGAGAGAATTATGAGAATATCTTGACAGCAAGCAGCGGTTCATCCTTCTCCGACAGCAAAAATGAAATTGTGTTTAGAAATTCTAGAAGCATCTTTGCTCGCTATTTCTGTAGGTATTTTTTGCACCAATTCAGCAATTCTATTTGATTCACTGGACTTGAGACAAAATAAAATAGATAAAAATGGCACAGTATTCACATTGTGCGAAAACTTTATTCGTTTTTAATAGCCTGAAATACTTAAGTTGCAAAATCATTGTCGTTTTGCAAAATGGACACAATTTTGTGTACAATGCAATTTAGAAAATGCAAATATATTTTTTCATAATTTAAATGAACACTAAATTAATTTTGCAATATTCTGATTTGTTCTTAGATAACAAATCTTCAGGTATAAAAGTCCACTATGGCTTTGTATGTTACGATTTTTTTAATTGTAAGAATTATAAATGCAAATTGCGTAGGAGGTTTTATTTAAAGAATTCTTTGTATTTACTCTTTGTAAATACATATACATTAAAGTAAATACAAGAGAATTATCAGCATTAACAAAATGCTTGTGTAAATAGAACATGTATTACATTTAGTAGAGCTGCATCTCCCAAGAATACCAAAATATTGATTTTGGGTGTTTGTCTATTGTTTCCGAGTGTTTAGTATTCCCGATCCATGTATAAGGGTTCTCGATCAGTTGTCTTGTTAAATAGTTGTAAAATA
>JAQFYC010003355.1:0-21047 GCA_034694165.1 Tomocerus mixtus | reverse complement strand
AGTAAAAATTGTTAGTTAGTAGTAAAAAGTAGTAAGTAGTAGTAAAAATTGTTAGTTAGTTATATATGATTTCTTACTTGGAGAAGAAATACGTCACGCCAACAAAGTTAAGGACTATAGGCGCAAGCATGGCCAAAGCAATTATTCCCATTGAATGATTAAAATGGTCATAGGATAAGAAAATTACCAATCCGATTTCAACAACTGCAAGAATAAGACTTATCAGATCCATTGTCACGTTATAACATTTATTTCCATGATGCTCCTCGTCATCTTCAGTGTCAATTTCAACGGGTAGACACGTTCTTTCTTCTTTTGCTGATGCACTCGAGCTGGGTTGAGGAGATTTGCCCATTGTTTCTCAAAATTTTAATTTTGAAATTTAGGCTTTCGTTTAAAAACTTAGTACTGGTATTGGTATTGGTACCTATGCTATCGAATTATGTAAACTTTTACAAGAGTGTTTTTGCTATTTTAGTGTTCATTAGAGTTCATTAGTACTACTTTATTAAGTTGTACTTTCCTTGCCTCTGTCAACGTAATACCTAGTGGTTTGTGGTTTTCCGGTAAAGACGAATTTTACTTGATTCATTGTACTTAAAAGTAATTAACTGTATTTATTAACTACGTGTACACGTGCAAATGTACATGTATGTAAATGCTTGCCTATCGACCTTTTTAAACTAGTAATGCCTACTAAAAAAATAACTACTACCAATATGCAAATCAGTATATCAATGCGGTTATGTGTTTACAAATAAAATATTATGATGCTCTGTAATTCTTTATTAAAAAGAGTAAATAAAAATGCGTGCATCCGATTTCTTCGGGGACATTGGAGGAGGAATACCCCATAGCTGACCACTATCTCGGGGATTTAATCCCCTGAAGTGGGAAGGGTATTTTCCCCATTTGGGCAGACGAGAACAAGCTTTAGGCAGCTTTTGGTCACATGGAAATTTAGTTGCTGCAGTTATTGCCTTTCATATGACGAAAAAATTTCGGGGCAGCGGAAAGGTTTTAGTCACCCTTTAGTTTCCCGGGAATACCATCTCCGAGTAATTTGGGAGCTTTTGGAAGAAATTAATGCACATAAAATTTCTTGCCCACAATTTATTCCAACTTTAGAACTATAAATTAGTAGGATGCACACACGCCCACTATATAGCGAGTAGAATATGCTGATATACATAATTTTCTATAGATAAATAATATGTAAAGTAATATTGTATAGGATATCGTAAATTTGAAGGATTTTTAGCAGTTTCAGGGAGATAATGTATTATATATATTATGTAATAACTAGGTCATAAGCAGGTTTGTGTGTATACCTAAGTAATTGTATGTATATTGTATGCAGCTAATTAAAATACTACTTGATCTTTTTGTATCCACACTTTTGGTACTAATGCTTATACATTTTCTTGCTAAGCTAATCATATAAGTATAACATAATAATGCTGAACTTCTCGGCTTTTTGATGTTCCAGTTCCGATTCTGTGACCTTCATACGGGTAGATAGTCAGTTAGTTATAACATTAATACTTACCACAATTAGGATTGTACAATAAATATGTGAACTGGACAACACGCCAAATTCCTGCTAACGTAACAGTATGGTGACTCTTGGCTTGTAATTCTTGGTTAAACTGAGTGGATGGCGACAACAAGTGTGGCTGGAAATTCCATTTCTGGACAAAGTGCGTTATAATTTATATGCAAAATAAAATATAAAAATTGGTCTAGGTACGTACTGTAATTTTATATAAAGTTTTCTGTAGTGCATTGACAAATGCCAAACAAATGTGCAAATTGTCATGAATAAATAAAATGAAAGTGGTGCATCAGATATTTTTCATATTTTCACATAATTAATGCAACATATACATTCACACAAAGTTTACACATACAATGTTACATATTTTTATTCACATCTTTATTTATAATTGCCAATTTCGAAAGTGAAATAACTGCTACATTAATGAGAAAAATAGAGCAGATATTTGTAATGTTTTATTAAACCAAGTGAAGGTCCAGAATTCAGACCCCAAAATTACATCGTTTACCCAAATTACTACTTAACCCCCACGGCCATAGTACCCTCCACCATTTGGGCGTCCTCCGTAATGGTTATTGTATCCACCATAGGATGGATATCCACCGTAATTGCCATTTCCTGTATAGTATGATCCACCTCCATTGTATCCTCCACGGTCACGGTGTCCTCCACCTCGATGTTTGTATTTCTTTTTGTGGCCCTCGACATCGCCAGAGAAAAGTAAGACTGCTAAAAAGCCTAAAGCCAGTAGTGACAGAGCCTATAAAAGTTAATGTTGCAATGAATTAGAAAATTTATTTTTTACAATTATAATTATATGTACGATATACTTATGTGAGTTAATGTATTTATACGAGTATTCAACAACTTACCATTTTAAATGACAAAGCTGAAGCCGAAGTTTTCCCCATTTTTTTGTCTCGTTATTAAGTGATTACTTATTCCTCCAGTTAGTTTATAAAATGTCCCGAGAAATGTTGAAAAATCTGATATTTATACTGTCTGACATTATGAGTGTAACAGATATTACACGATCCTTGCCCTATTTTTCCATGACATGACAATTAAATTAAGTTTTAGCTTCTTAAAAACCACAAACAGCGGAATGAGTGACATGAATTTTCCTTAAAATATTCATTGTCAACCAATAGATTATTAACGATAGAAAGAATAGATGTGTTACGGATAACATTACGGTGATTCACTTCTTTGTACTCATTCACTCACAAATAGAATTACATATAGTAGGTATAGTACACAGAATAAATATATTATAACAATTGCAAGTGGTTTGCTAAATTATTAATAGAAATACAGCAATATTCATTATAAAAATAATATGTAATATCGTGTATACCTATATAGTATGCAAATGTAATAATTGTCTTCATACATTGTGTTTATTAGTTTTTTAGTAAGGAAGTTTTTGTATAGTGCTTTATGTACTAATGCGTAGTGACAGTGACTGCAGGCAGGTGTTAGGTCATCATTCAGTAAATGTAACACAATTGTTTTTATGTAATATTATATTCATGTCGATATGAAGTAGGTATATATATAGGTATATCTGTAGTATGATATATATGGTACTAGGAAATCCCAACCGAATTACTAAATGTTTCCTACAATAACAATAACAATAAGTATTGGAAATTGGCAACTCAGATAAAAAGCTGAAGGATATTTTTCCCCTCTTCTTGTTTATGAATTTGATAAAAATAAATGTGACATCTAATTTAATGCCAGCAGAATACCAGCAGGTTATAGATAGCATTATTCGTGTAGTTCCTTTTATAAGTTCTACATACAAGTTTTACAGTCAATGGCAAATTAAGAGTTGCAACTGTCAATTGCAAATGCTTACATTAAAGATGCATATTATATCAATTTTAATTTGACCTTAACTCAATCTGGTGTGCTTTATGCATTTGAAATTTGTTAAGACAATTTTTTAATTGAATACGTAATACTTTATTAGATATGACATGAAAATCATAGAGGTTAAAATATTCGGAGATTGGCAACAAGAGAAAAGTGTGATTCTTGTGACACGTTACATAGTTAACTTACATTATAGCTAGTAAAGTATAGTAAATAGAAAGGCTAGTTTATTTTGTCATAAACAAAATACAAATGTTAGACCATGTATGCCATTATCAAAGAGGCATATTATACGTAGCACATCGAATAAATATTTATACCTCATGTTCAGTTCTGTATAGCACAAGGAATGTAAGGATAATCCCAATGGAGAGTTTTATTTCTTATATTGTTTGGAAAGTGTACTTCGTTTTCTACTTTCCATATCCACCGTATCCTCCGCCTCCGCCACCACCTCCGTAACCTCCTTAAATTGCAAAATTAGAAACATATTATACAGTATGAACAGAATTTTAATTAATAATACCTAAACTCATTTAAGATATTTGTATATAGAATTGTAAAATGTTCAGTGTTATATAATTAGCTAACCACCCCCACCTCCGCGTCCACCACCACCTCCTCCATATCCGCCGCCACCACCTCCGTACCCTCCTGCAGTTAAAAATAATTAAAAATTAAAACATGTTTACCTACGAAATGAAATACTTAATTAGGTAGTAGCTTTACTCAATTAAAATATGAATAGTTAAATATTCGGTGTTCTATAATTCGCTAACCACCCCCACCTCCGCGTCCACCACCGCCTCCTCCGTATCCGCCACCGCCTCCTCCATAGCCTCCTGAGATTTAAAAGTTAAAATCATATGTACGAACAGAAATAAATAGTATCTTTACTAAATTAAAATATTTATAGCTAAATATTCATTATTTTGTATTATAGTGAGCTAACCACCCCCACCTCCTCTTCCTCCTCCTCCTCCTCCATAGCCTCCACCACCACCTCCATAGCCTGAAATTCCATGTTACAAGTATAGTTAAATATGAACCGAAATTATTGTGATACCAACTGATTCCTGAAATTGTTAGTAGTTATAAGTATTTAATGATCGATTATTAGCTAACCACCCCCACCTCCTCCTCCGTAACCGCCGCCGCCACCTCCACCATAGCCTAAAGAAAAGAATATAATTTTTTAGTTTTCGGACGCTGAGTATGTACAAATAGGTAAATCTTTTTACCACCACCTCCTCCTCCGCCACGTCTGTGTCCAGCCTCAACTCCTTGCATCGTTAAGATACCAATACAAAGAGCAAGGACGATAAGGAATCCAGCCTAATTATAAAGTTAATTAATTTCAGTTTAATTAATGTAGAAAAAATCCAGCAATCTGATTCTGGTCTCCAAAATAATTTAGGCAATAAGTATAATATATCATTTTTAAGTTCTTACTGGTTTAGTCAACGATTTAGCCATTGCATTTACAGAGTGCAATTTCGAGTTTTACTCTGGTACAAAAACTAAGATATCTTATTTCCAAGTGGAACTAAAATATGAATTTGTACTGAAACTGAAAGCTGGTGGATGTTAACTGTGCTTCTAAAAGAATTCTCATCGATATTTATACCAATCTTGCACGAAAGTCAGAATATGGAGTCTCATTTAGTGTATTTAGAGGCTCGGGATCTAGAAATAAATAAAAGTACTCCTACAAAACACAAAATTATGTAATTTATCATCAAACTCTTTTCACCGTGTGTGTATTGTATATAAATACTATTACAAGTAATGTTGATGCAGATAAAATGCATTTGCATTGCACATACGATTTGATGCAGTTAAGAGATCCCTTTCGCTTCCCAACGAAATGAGATCTGAACCTTGATCCATATAGTTAACGTGGTTGAGGATATTTCATGGCCTAAATCAATTGGGTTTCATGTTTCAACACTTTGTGCATAAGTGTACATTTTGATTTTTATAGATTTGTCAAATAAATAACGTTTGCTTTAGTTTCCCTTAATGACAAATTCAAACTAAGCCTTTTAATTACTCCTACCCCTTTAAATGCAAACCATTGCAATTGTAAGATGCAAGCGTAAGCGTAGGTAATAAGTTTCCATTTGCATCGAGTATTAATACATTACAGAATACAGAATGCCAGACTAATTCATTTCTTAAGCTGGTGAATAGTAGCACACGCTAGTGAACCCCGCAAAATACTTAACACATACCTTGTTTAATTACACAAGAGTGTTGTCTGTGGCTGCACTACATTTGTCATTGTTTTCTTTGTGAGATCAAGCCATTGTTGAACCAAACTATTGAATTCACGTAAACGGGTTATATAAAACTAAATAAATGGAGTAAACGCAAATTAAACTGTTTAGCTTAGTTTCTCCATTATTCCCACATATTTATTTACCAATGGTTGTTACTGCATTACCCTGACATTGCAAAGATGCATTTATTTGTATTTAGTCGTCATTCACGAGCCAACTTTTTATTAGGCCAGTTATTATTACCTTATTGGTGCACTGAAGACATGATCTACATTGCATTTTTATAGTTAAACTTAACCATAAAACACGATTAAAATATGTTACCCTTGTAACCCATACTCTTTAAGAATTACATAATATTACCTATTTCTATCAAAGAAGTGTAAAAATGGGTGACTTATATTTGTTATAGTCAAATTAATAATGTTGTCGAAGTTTTGTCGCTGGATAATTATGCACAATGATATTTATGGGTTTTGACTTTCATTGCCAATATTATTCTAAATGGACAGTTTTAAATGTCACAATTTTCAAAATAGTCCTCTACGCATAACGATACTATTAGGAAATTGCAATTAACTTTATGGTAAAAATTAGCTACATCTTTATTATGTAATATCAATATAAATGTTCAATTATATTTAGCATACAAAATAAAATAGAAAACTATGTGTGACAATTAATACATTTTAGTATCTTGCTTGCATATTTGGAATAGATACATAATATAGTACAAATAGCTAGTCTATTGTACTGTAGACTATTGAATGTACGTTCTCTGTCACTTCTAATTATAATTGTATTTTACATGTATTATACAAAATTGTTACTTATTTATGAAAAGTTTTTAAAGAATGTGTACCACAGAAGCACGTGTACGATTTAGAATGTGAAGTATGATTTCACATACATAAGTATAAAAACGAATTCGAATTTGTAACAGAACAGTTTGGAATACATAAAACTATTCATCTTGGAATATTATAAGTATAGGAGTTAATCATATTCAGGTATACATCTGGTTTAGTAGATACAATCAAGTACATTGGCTTCAGGAATCTTTTACTGGTGAGTTAAGGAATTTATTGAGACATTCCTCCCTAAATGAAGTCTGGTTACAATTTTCTCTCTGCAAAAATAAAAGGTTATTTTTCAAAATTGTAATAATCATCATCAACTCCATGTATACCTACTTATTTGTGCATACATGTATACTATGTACAGATAAAATTGGTATATTAACATTAATTTGTAGTGTAAATATGTATTACAGAATGTTTTCACGTTGCTTGACATTGGTCCAATCCGAGATCCACACAGAGATGACATCTCTATTTTTATATCCCCTCATGTCAATGTCTACTCCACAAATGCCGGAATCATCGTCTCCCAAATTCTCGACGATGACCGTCCACAACTATTTACAAAAATATATGGAAGTGATAACAAATTCGCTTTAACTCAATCACTTTTAATTAAATTAAATTAAATTACCGAAGTACGTGCATACTACGAATAATTTGATCTAGTATTTAAAAGAACTTTAATGTATATTTACCAAGTCCAGCCATTCATTTTCCATATTCGCAGGTCGACCTTTATCATCTCTTTCAAAGCATATCATCCACTCTCCCCCAAGTTCGTTTCTGTGATCTGGACATTTAAAATGTACTTATAGTTTCAAAATTTTGGTATGCATTTATGAATTCTAGCAATATTTATTTAACTTTATAGCTTAGTTTATAGCCATACCGTCTACTAATGGCATAATTCCTTCCTTGAAAACACAATAAACGTCTCCATCTACGAGCCGTGGATGGGACGCTTTTATTTTGCAAAATATAGAGCAGAATTCTTCTACAGTTGAAAAAGATTTTATTTTACGCAAGTTTTTCTTGTAGTACGGACTTTTCTCTTCGTATCCCCAATATATCCACTTGCATTTTAGTGGCTTATTTGGCTTTTTATCTTGTCTCTCCTCTAGAGTAAGCACGTTCTGGAAAAAAATATAGAAAAGCACATAGGTATATACTTATCCCATAGAATTAAATCTTATCCTTACAATATTATACATATGAAAGGAATCATTAAAGCATTTATATACCTACCTATATACCTATTAATATAATTACACGCTTAAATTAATCTTGCATCGAAAATACATTTAATAGGTATGTTCAGTTAAGATTTGCCAACCACAGAACCAGAATGCGGAAATATAATAGTAATGCATATTATACATTCTGTTGGCTGAATCTGCACTTTTTTTGTATTCCATATTGATAGTAGTGTAGCAATAATGGAGATATTGCCAATATACATACATTACATACCAAAGCCATTGCTCACAATATTACTTCCATTACTTTTACTACTCATTTTAATACTACACCACGTGAAAGCTCCATTCTTTCTATTTTGTTTGTATGCCTCTATGAAAATGAAATACTCCTATAATAAAAATTCAAAAAATGTGAATGATAATTCCGTGTTTTAATAGGCACATTGATTAAAATCAGGGTTTGTCACTTGCAATACATTTCTATATAGTACTACTTACATTTACAGTAAAGAAAATCCGCACAATCCTTTTTAAACAATAATAACTTGATGGTATACGTAAATGCATATGTAAAATATTAGTGCTTTAAATTACCATAATTCCATTTCTTTCTGAATTATCCTTTAAACTGCTACTGCTTACAATGTTATCCTGCACCGAATCCTCCTCTTCAAGTTTAACTTTTTGGTTCTTCTCAATCTTTTTCCTGTTTCTGTACTCATGATCGGCCTTTGCTCTTCTTTTATCAAAGTCAAACGCATCCATACTGAATTTTAATATTTACCTGAGGAGATAAAAATCAATTCAGGAAGTTACACAACGTAAATAAGGAAATGACCAATTTGGATTTGTAAACACACACAATGTTAAACTGACTATGAGACAATTTATCCAGCTTCATTCTTTCTGTTCTAAATACGAAGTAACCAAAAATGACACAAAATGAATTACCAAATGTACAGGTAAATCTTGGAAACACATTAGCACTTACAGAGGCTTTACTAAATTACTCGGTAAAGAAAAGGTAAGTACGTAGAATGCGTCCTTATATTTCTTGTAACTTGTAGATGTGTACAGTATGTAACGAATTCTATAAATATATTTCTTATAATGGTTAAGGTGAGTTTCTTATCACTATCACACATGTAAAGTTCAAATGAATAAGTAGTTACCTAAGTAGGTATATCAAAATCAAAATTCTAAGTAAGTACTTAACGCTTAGGGGGTTGACATTAGCTTATGGTTTCCGGTAGTGACCCTTAGGCCCGGCCAGGCGTCTATTTACTATGAATGTTGTGAAGGTCTCCTCATAATAAATGTGAGGATTGTGTCCATAAAGGAACACTTGTGGGTTCAATCGCTCAATGCATATAAATATCTGGTCTGTTTGATATACGTATTGTTTGTGTTTTATGTTCCCGACTGATATCACACTAGAATATTGTTTGCCTATGGAAATAAATATATTGAGGGCTGACTCAAACACAGGCTTTTGTTAATATGTACTACAGTTCATTCTCATTCTATTCACTCCTATTTGCATTTACATGATAAATATAACCACAACACAAAACACGAGTATTTTTATCTGTGAAGTACCGTAGCTGGAAGCATGGAACGTTTTCTCTTGAATATGCCATAAAATTAGAAAAGGGATACTTTAACACTTTACTTACCAATAGCAGTGAACCGAGTGAACCTTGTTGAGTGGGTAGAAGTGTGGATAAAAAAGGAATGCCTTAACAAATTGCTCGTTTGTAGATGGGAGGCGATAAATATGATGTGTTCACTTTGTACTTTGGGTATGCAGTAGAGCCCGGTATTACATTACTTCTCTCCTTGGAATATCTTATGTCATGGCATGCTAAGTGACGTTATCACCATCTCTGTCTTTATTATTTCAGTTCAGAGTTCATCCAGCTTCCTGTGACATTGTACAATATTTAAATTTATTCTATTGCATTTCTTTAGAACAAACACTTGGGATAAAATGGTTTAAGTATTCATCTACGTCATGATTTTATTTTTATCTGATCTGATTAATATTCACAAAGGACAAGTCAACTCGCAACTACTAAAACTAATAGTGCAACTAATCTCGCACAAATTTTCTATCCGTAGTTAGTTATTTGTCCTTTGGCAACACCCGCTGATACCTTTGCTTGTTAAGTCAAACAATAAATTGCAAATTGTATATAATATGCCAAAGAAAATCGTTCCGGGGCTTCTTGTTCTGTAATTTTTATAATAATAGTACAGATATGTGTGCATGCTTGCTTTAGAAAAAGATAACTATAAGTGCTAACGATTGCATATTGCATCCCACTTTGAAACAGGACAGACATACATGTATGTATGCATGTATACGTAAAAGTATAACTTACTCCTTATTATGTAGTGATATACTGCATTATTAGAATGCCTTGAACTTCTGTTTGTATATGTATTTATCTATCTGTCTGAACCCATTTTTTTCCTATTATTATTCAACATCTTTGAGTTCTGTTTTCAGAATTGTGTAATGTGTCCCCTGAATAAGAAATCTGCAAAAGTGGATCAAATCACCCTACCCCTTTGACCCCTTCCACGCCCCCTTTTCTTAAAATATTTTTTTAATTTTGTTTTCAGAGTTAAGCAATGTGTCCGTGTCCCCCGAATAAGAAATCTGCAAAAGTGGATCAAATCGCCCTACCCCTTTGACCCCTTCCACGCCCCCTTTTCTTAAAATATTTTTTTAATTCTGTTTTCAGAATTAAGCAATGTGTCCGTGTCCCCTGAATAAGAAAACTGCAAAAGTGGATCAAATCGCCCTACCAATTTGACCCACTACGCAGCCTCCTTTTCTTAAAATTCAACGTTTTTCAATTCTTTTTTCAGAATTAAGAAATGTGTCCCCTGTATACTACCCCTAAATAGTAGTCAACGGTTTCATACGGTTTCTTTTATAGGCGGTTATCTATGTAAATAAATTGCCACTACATTGTTACGCTGTTTACCACAGTTTATTTCAGATTTTATTTGTCCGTATCGTATGTATAAAATAATGTCTCTCCTGAAAGAGTAATAAAAAAGCAGACAAAAGTGCCTGCATGATTGTGATGTGACGTGAAGATGTGATGACGAAGAAGGCTGGTGTGATGTGATGTGATTTGTTGAGGTAAACGCTTACTGTTGCTTAAATAAGCAGAACTACTGTATGACTGTATGTGTTTAGCTAACAATAAGAAACGAGATCAATTTCATTCGTAGGTTATATAAAGACTTTGAATTAAATCTAAATCTGCTTCTGTTTGCCTTAAGATTAAAGACCTACAGTTACTGCCTACAACTACAACAAGAGATCGGATAAATAAATCCAGACAGCAAAAAATCTTTGCTGAATTTAAATAAATTGCAACACATAACATTGCATACGGTACCTACACATCATTCCCTCCACGTATGATATACATAACATTACTTTACTAGGAAACTACTATTCACATACATTACATATGTACTCGGAAACATAATAATATCCCGTTTTATCACTTAAGTGTGCAACAAATACAGCCGCAAAAGGAAATATATAAAAAATGATAGGTTTACTATGTACCTACAACCCATACATTGGAAATATGGATATAGCCTGGCTGGCTTTCAAGTAAATAATTCTTTTGCAGTTCCACTTGACTTGAGAACAAACCTTTTTTATGTTTTTAATATAAACTTTCTGTTTGTAGATCTTTGACAATTATAAAGTTAGTATATATATAGCTATTGTATTTTATACCTAATTGTACTTACTGAGCAATACGTGAAATACTAACTTAGAAACTAATAATATCACATAATTATAGTAGTACCTTCATCGTATATAGGTGACCTCGTTAACAAAAACGTTAGTACTATTTTTCCCATGTAAGTATTCTGATTAAAGCGAATATTTGGATGGAGGATTTCATTCGATTTCTAAATCGTAAAAGTTGGCATCATTGTCAATTCGTGCGAACTTTAACTGTTTATTTTATGAATACTTACAATTTGTAATAAAGTTTTGTTTCGCATTGTGTGAAAGTTTTCAAATTATACTGGAGCTGCCAATTAGTATTGTCATTGTCATAAAGATTGAGTCATCATAGTCATGAGCTCTAACATTAACCTAATTACTAATAGAAAAATAAGCAAACTACGCAGATTGCCTATAATTGTGTATTATCTTTATTTTTAAGATGCTCCCTACCTGTGGATACTAATTTTAAGAAAATAAGTAAAGTTATTAAGAAAACTGTACAGTACATACCTCATGTAAATCATGTAAGCAATACAAGAACGATATTTTAGTATTATTCCTTCTTCAAGGACGCTGACTGTGTGTGTAGGTAGATGTTTGCACGGATTAGTATAAGTTTATAGTGATTTGGGCTATTAGTACACACAACTGAAGCACTTAACTACAGAAATAAACCGTAACCACTGCGAATAAATGAATTATGAGTAATTATTCTAATTATGAATTAGTGTACACTAAAACTTGTTCTTGCTGGTTATAGGCAATAGGAGTAATATTTTTATGTTTGTGTTTACAACGTTATTCAACTGAGAAGGTTTAGTCACACCAGATTTAGTAATGATGATACAGTTCATTTCATGCACAATAAAGTCAGAGTTTTGCCTATATAGACTCACTGCGGTTACTTATTTACTTACTACTACATATTGTATTATGTTGTTGAGTATTGACTCTAATGGTAATGGTATGATGATGCTTGTTGCTGAAACTGAGCTGAATAATGACATTAACTCTGAGATAAAAGCAATTACACAAAGAACGACAGGGTCATGACAGATATTGTTATTACATTACAAAGAGAGTGAACCATCGCTTTAGTAGTAGCTCTCCCTTTGTTTTCATGATAAGATGAGTAAAGCAAACGTTTGTTTGCGGTCTTGCTTCACGAATACACTTCTAATGCGTGTGCATTGCATTGCCAGCAAGGTACCTAACTATCTTTGCTAATGTATCTTTTATCTTCATAAGCTTGGTCTGTCTGGTGTGGTATGATCATGATGTGCTGTGATGTTTGTAATTGTAACTGCTATTTTGATTTTGGTTTGTTATTTTGTTTTCTACATAAAGTCACGTCAGTTAGTCTGGCCTGGTGTTCATTATATGTTGAAAGCTCCTTCCTGTCACATATTAGTTACTATTCCATACTACATACATAGATTTGCTAGAATAATAAGGAGAACAAAGAGGAGTTCTCAGATTACGCCTTTAGATCATCTAACAATGAAAAAAGTACAAAACAAATCAGTCCGTGAGCTCCGCTTTTATCTTTACAGACATACACAATATTATGCTGCGCTGCATTTTGAATTTTTCTTGCTAATATTCTTAATATGTAAGTTGTGATCTGCTTGTGCATGGTTATTTAGGTGTTATCCAGTATCACATATATGAATACAAGCATTAATCATCTTTGTTGAGAGACTTAAATATTTATTGTACATGCTTATATCTATAAGTACATATTACCGCATAATCAAACCACTAATAACCTTATCAAGTTTTACTCTAATTAAAAATGTCCAGTTTCTTGGAAATAAGTAGATAATCAAATTACCGACAGAAAACAGAACGGGCAACCGAAACTGAAACCATGAAACATTCGCTGAACTCTATTTTTTGGTGCGTTGCTTTCTGTTAAACTCATGCAGGGTCCAACATTGATTCCTAATAGTATGTATTACTTAGTAGACAGACAGGATGAAATTATTATGTAATAAAAGTGTCTGTAAAAATTCGTGTCTACGAAAGCGTATTTATTGGCTCACACATAATAAGTCATACCACGTCATACCGACGATGTCATAGGCAGTAGGTACACATGAAAGCAGAGCTACCATAATATGCCTCTAAGTTTCTAAGGGTATTAAATATTTTACATGTTTAGTTATATCTATAAAATATTTAGATATTTAATCACATTTCCCAGACTAAACATTATTGTGCCTACAGCATTGTAAACAATAATGGGTAATACATAATATGTATTATATAACATTTACGTACAACAATAATTACTAAGTACATAGTATTATAAAGTAAAGTAATAACTACCATGATCTTTTTATATGTACATATTGATTTACTACCATGTTCATAAAACAATGCATGCGTAAGTTGTACTTTACATAAGTTAATGTTAACACATGCCATATTAAGTAACGCTTACAAAAATGAGTTTAAAAAGAGTAATTGTTAATGTTTAAAATGAAAGTAACAATACTGTAATTTTAACAAGGTTAGTTTGGAAAAAATCTGCAAAAAGTGGACACCAACAGCACCCGGGGTTCCCAGGCGGTCACCCATCCAAGTACTAACCGGGCCCAACGTTGCTTAACTTCAGTGATCGGACGAGAACTGGTGTGTTCAACGTGGTATGGCCGTTGGCAAAAGCTACAAGATCTTTCCTTCTAGTTATTCTCATTAAAAGCAATGTAAACCTTCGCATAATGTTTTATTGCTAGCTTATGTCCTATAGCTATGATATTTAAAGCCATTTGTTCACATGAGAATCTTTTATCTTTGTGGTATTGGTATATGGCGCTGCTCTTGTACATAATACGCTGATACGCTACATACAAAATAAGCTATGCACAATTTATTACACTACTTAGCTTACAAAAAAATTTCAGTTGAAATCGATTCTCACCATGCTAAAACATTGTCCCAAAATATTATTTTTAAATATTAATTTTTGATATAATGTATAGCATATTGTGGTCCTATCAGTAACACATTATGCCTTCGCCACTGCTAGGTGCTACTGCTTACATAAGTATCAAGTTCGTAGAGTACCTTATATAGCTATAGCTCAACTAAGGTATAATAGCTATATAGCTACTACAGTACTGTATGTACACCTTGTATGTACCAAATAACCTGTTGTCCGAAGAAAAATCATTATTTCATTATCGTAAATGATACGTATTTCCACTATTACATAAACCAATAAAACTTCAAAATATTTTGAATACATTTTCTTATATGTATGCATGTATTTATTATATTCAAATATTATTCAATCTCAGACTTAAATTCACAACATCACAATTATTAAAGTTACACTACAATTATAGTTAAGGTCGTGGCTTAGTGCTGTTACATTGTGTACATTAACCATTGTTTTATTTTCTGTACAACAAGGGACTTTTAAACCATTTTGAGTCAACTTCCTTATATTATAGGTATATTACACAAGCCGACTGATTTAGCAATTTCGCGGAACAAGGTACTATTAGAAATAGGTGCTTCAAAATGTAATTTCCAATAAAAGGTCAGACTACCAGATCAATAGAATAATAAGAATACATTTATCCATTCCATTAATCTAAAAGCAATATCATGCCCATTTCAAGGCAGTGGTCGGTCTGTTATTCTTTTGCTTTGTTTGCAAAACAATATATGTAATGTATTTACCTGTATTGTTTAGGAAGTATTCGATAACGTATAATTCATTTCAAAATTCAATCAAGTTGTTTACTGCTCCATGAATCACTTAAATTTATTGCTTTTAACATTAAAATGAAATAAATATATACAAAAGTACATTATTAGTTCAAAATAAATTGCCAGAGATCCTTATCACTAGGGCTAGGATGATATTAAAATTGATTTAAGAGAATTTTTATGTTAAGTCCAAAAAAGTTTAAATATTTTGGCACAATGGACTATTAACCCTCACTCACCACTAATGTGGTGCATGGACATCCTGTAGTATTCGAATAGGTATATACAGTCAATGATATAGTTCTTGAAAATAGAGGATTCATATTTGCCTTGTAGTAAAGTAAATGTATTGTAAGTACAGATATAAATCATAAGGATAATAATATTAATAATTTGAAGTAAAGATTTATTCTGAAGTAAAAATATCGTTAAATAGAAAGAAATGGAAAAAAAATTCTTAAAACTAGAAATAGTTAAACTACAATTTTGTCTAAAAAATAATTACTTACCATTTAACAAAATCAAGTAGTAGTAATCGAGCTCGTAATTATTTCACAAAACGTAAAATTACTATAGATAGAGAACGATATTCGAATATAAATAGGATAATTTTATTTACTAAGAGTGGACTGAATTGGAAAGTAGCGCATACATATAAACATTAACTTCAAAACATACATCTTTTAGCAAACATTATTATAATATAATAGAATGAGCACATTTTTAACTAGATCCGCATTTAGTCACTACTATTCACTATGTGACAAATTAAGATATGGCCCTTTTACATATAACAAAAGGGATAAGCAACTTGAATTAGTGAAAGATCCTTTTCAAATATATTTATGGTATCTCAACACTTTGCTACTTATAGGACTTCTTATTTACCATATAGCTTTTGTGTTAGTACAACTATTTCATTCTCCACCTCCACCTTATGGTCTGATCCTCACTATGATGGCAATTATTTTTATTGTTATTGCCACTCCTTGCATAATATATAATTTATGTACCGTACCACCTTTTAAAGACTTTGAATACTTGGTGAATATGTATCTAAAATTTGACGCCCAACTTTCAAGTAAGAAATACAAAATACGACTTTAATACAATTTTTTATAAATGTGCAACTGATTTTGTTAGGAAATATTATTAAGGAGCTTGTCTCCTTTATGGAAATGATGTATCTGTCTGTCCGTCCGGTTGCGGTAAAAAAACGGTTTGAGATGTCGACTTCAATTTTCAGGATAGCCTATTGGAGTTCCTCCGACGATGGCATTGAAAAGGGGGCCGATCGGCCCCACCCCCTCGGAGTTATGAACGTACCCCCAATTAAAAAAATTGAAACAATGGCAAAGGAGGTATCGTTGGAAAGCTTATGACCTCAGGAATCCAACCATATAATTTCAACAACTTCAAATTTTGTGGCGTGGTCATTTTTAGGGAGCGTTGCATCGACCACAAAATTTTGAAATTGCAACATGTTGCAAGTGGGGCATTGTTGGAAACATGTTGACATCGGCAATACAAATATGAATCTCTAGTTACCCCAGACATGGGGCAACTTGAGTTTCATGATAATTCAATCACTATATGGTCAAATTAATGATTCCTTAATGATAAGCATGATAAACAAATTGCAATTAATTTTAAAATTAATTACACACACAACACACAAGCTCATTTTTATATTGATTACCACAGTTTATTATGAACGAATTTTTGAAAAGTTGATAATTAGTAATTATAGTTGTTGATTGGATTTAGAAATATTTGAAGCTGAATTGAGAAAGCGGAACGAGAAAATAGACTGGGAAGGCTTGAGTCTCTTTAGTTTAATATACGGATTTATTGCTAGCGCTCTTCCTGCTCCTTTCATGATGTTTCTTCTGGAAGAACATCCTTTTGAACCCCTGTTAGATTTGCTGTACCCATCAATAAGCAAACATTTCCTCACGAAACTATTTTGTTCCCTGGTTGTAATGTATGTTGCCCTATTTGTTGCTATGATCTTGGCATCGGTTACAACGCGTGTTATGTATTTACTAACTTCATTTAACCAACTAACGAAATTGATTTCTGAAGAAGCCGGTCCCCACAAAACTCATGTGAATAAGTTAAAACTTTCCTCAGCATTAAAATTGTATCCAAGTTTTTATTTGTTATTCGTAATGGTGAACAAACCCTTGTATTACATTTTGCCAACTGTAAAACTTGGTATCATGCTGTTACATGTACTCGTCAATTTCGGAACATTTAAATTGTACTCACATCTAGGGATGCCATTGTACCTCTTTATGCCTTTGACAAGTATTTCATTAACAATAGGCGAATTTGCAACACTTAGAATTGCATCGTTTCCCAACGACAATTCTGTTGCTTTTATAAGAAATTGGCTTGCACATCCTCAAGGAAATGCCAATACTCGAAGAATCATCAGAAGTTTCAGAACCTTAAGAGTGGAAATTGGAAACTTTTATTATGTCAAAAAGTGTACGTTTTCTACATTCATGTATATGACAGTCAATAATACAATAACGTTACTTATGAGTGTTAATCTGTAGTTTGCTTTATATTCATATTAATATGGTTCAAGAAATATGCATGTAATTTTTAAAAATTATGCTGGTAGGGGCTTATAAATGTTTGTCCTGTACTTTTTCTAATTTAATATATTTAGATACATATTTGTACCTTTACAATAATTTTTGTAAATATAATTTTTTTTAATTCCATGAGGAAATTATCTCTTGATTTCGATACTCTTGGTTCGCCGTTACGATGTATGCATATAAAATAAAATTTTTACATGATTGCTTATTAAGCAGGTCCGCGGATCTGGTCTTTTAAATATCAAAATAACAATATATTTTTATTTGTCATAATAGTATTTCAGTATTTGATTCGAAACAATTATTGGAACATAATGAAGTGACTGAAATTCATTTATTTGTAAGCGAAGTAGTGTAAATTGTACATAGTTATGTACATTGTAGCGCATAATGCAATACCACATAGACAAAAGATTCTCATGTGAACAAATGGCTTTAAATATCATAGCTATAGGACATAAGCTAGCAATAAAACATTATGCGAAGGTTTACATTGCTTTTAATGAGAATAACTAGAAGGAAAGATCTTGTAGCTTTTGCCAACGGCCATACCACGTTGAACACACCAGTTCTCGTCCGATCACTGAAGTTAAGCAACGTTGGGCCCGGTTAGTACTTGGATGGGTGACCGCCTGGGAACCCCGGGTGCTGTTGGTGTTCACTTTTTGCAGATTTTTATTTTGCCAGGATTAAGCTGCATCCATTTACCTAACCGATGCATTTTTTTACAAAGGTAGCGTAAACGTATATCGTTTACTATTTTAGGTTTTATTTGATAATCATATTGCCAGTCCAGTGTTACTTATGTAAACGAAAGATTAGATTGGATAGAACAGATTTAGTTTAGGCTCTATGCAGTCCCAACACAAACTCACTCTTTTCACTATCCAACCCATGCTTAGTTTTAGTTTAGCAGCTAATTAATTTAATCTCGACCAATTAATAGAAAAACAATTCCCTGTTGCTGACTATATAACATACCTATTACCAACATCTCATTTATTAAAAGCAGTGCAGTGTCTTTAGCTTTCCGAAAGAAACTAGTGCAAATATCATACACACTATTTAATTTTAGTTGTTAAGTATAGTATCACTACAGTAGTAATACACAAACAAAAATTAGTGCACAGTGCACACACACACTGTCTTATATGTACAATTTCTTCTTTCCTGATAAATGAAGAAAATTAATACTGATAAATCCGCGTATGTATTTACTTCTGAAAAAAGTGGTCTGCTGATGTACAAGAAATTAACTCATCGATGAAAACTTTTGCTAGGAGAAAATTCCTGATATTAAACCAATAAAAGATAAGTCTCCATTATGAGAATTGCATATGTATAATTTCAGAAGATTTTACATACAACAATAACACACACACACACACGTTTAAAAAATTAGTTTCACATACTTAAAAGTATATAATAATAAGATATTACATATTTTATTAAAGTAGCTTAAATTAAATAGTATAATGTACATATTTTACAAATATAATTCTTAATATTCATTCGGTCTGTCGTAGTATTCCTTACTTTCCAGCAACCATAGCATTAGAATTGGTGTCTGCAGAAGCCATGCCACCTCCCCGTCTTCCTCCAGTCACCGTTGCCGAACTCTGTGCAGAACTGGATGCAGAACTTCCGGATCTTCCATTTCCTGAAGCAGTAGCTTGAGACATTGAAGAAGCGTTTGCAGTTCCACCCTTCCCATTCACGGTAGCTGAACTTAATCCAGAAGCAGATGCACTATTTCCTCCAGGAGGACCTCCAGGGCCTCCGCCGAATCCTCCTTGTCTCCCTTGATTTACAACAGTCGCATCTGCACCAGACCCTGCTTCAGCACCAATATTACTTCGTTGGGGCCGGCAGTGAACCACGGTCACAGTAAGGCCTACGACGAGGATAAACTGTAAAGCAACAGAACTTTCCACAATAAATAATCATATAATTTTCATTTTAAAATACCTACATTATTTTGGCACACTAAAATTTCAAAATTGTAACTTATTCTTACAGAAAGTAGTTTCGACATATTGGTTTCAGTTGAGCTACAGATTTCGCTAGAAGAGAGACGAGACGAGGAAATGTGAATATTTCTGCTACTGGCCACTAGAATAGACCAGTATATATATATAGGAAATTTTTGCCATCTTGCTCCTCATTTACATACAAATTATTATTGTAGTGCGAAGGTTACTTAAATAGGTACACGTAATCGTCTGATGGTAAATTCTACGAATAATTACTTTCACGCTATATTGCTAATTGATACAAAGTGAATTAACATCGCTTTCGGTATTTTTTTTGTTTCTAGATTTACTAGCTCTTTGTAAACGTAAATGATTTTGATTATTATTAAAGAATTCCATTACTTTCAGGAGATATTATATATGTGAATCTCAACGTGATTAAATGCGTATAGGTATAATAGTTAACTGAGTTAATTTCTAATTTATTACAATAACACACTACATATATATTTATGTCTGGAAAATCAATGTTTTTACTTCGTCTAACTTTAATTTAGTGATGCAATTGCCTTCACAGTTAACGAATTGTGTCAATATATTTTGTACTTACTTATAGTACAGCTACAGACAGTATGCAAAAATCCACTGGATGAGCGTAGTAAGATAATTATGTGGTCATTTTATAAGATGTGCTTACTCTAAAGCATATTACTTTATTCTTAGAATAATAAAATGAACAAGACAAGTTGGCAGTGCAACAATTAGAATTATGCAAATTTAAATGATGTGAGTCACTATTCTTTGGAAGGAAGTGAAACCCATTTGGCTTAGCTGTATCCAGTATACTATATTGTGCTAATTTGCATTGCTAAATGAAATTCTTAAAGTGATAAAGCAAAACATATTTAGATGTTCACATTGTACTGTACTCTCTGTCTACTGGATACTTCATAATGCATTTGAACGCAAATTAAAAATTAGCCTTCTAAATATGCAGTTTTCGGATGGACACATAATATGGGGGGGATTCTATTTAGTTAGAAGCTAAGTGCTGTCATATAATATGAATGTAAAAGATTTTAGAAGGGATAAACAATTAAAACATGCATTCGATAACTTCAAAGGAACATTTTATTTAAAACCAGTTTTCTAATTTATCGGGATAATTATTCGGGATTCAATCA
>JAQFYC010003354.1:0-21048 GCA_034694165.1 Tomocerus mixtus | reverse complement strand
TTAATATCTTATATTTATAATCTTATACTTATTTTCTAGATCTTAACTTATTTACTAAAACTACAAGTATAAATATTGCTATTTATTTTAATAATTAATATTTATACTTACTTGCTAGAACTTAACTTATTACTTATCACTAGAAGTATAAATATTAGTATTTATTTTAATAAATAATATTTATACTTTTATACTTTTTACATACTAGGTCTTAACTTTAACTATTCCTAAAAGTATAAATTTCATTATTTATTCCAATAATTAAAAATAATAATTTTATACTTGCAAACTAACCTAGGTCTTAACTTTACACATTAGCTTGCTCTTCGAGCGGCAACATCCATACAGTTGGAAAAACCAGGTTGATTGGGATTCTTGGTTTAGGAGAGAAAATCCAAAGTCAATTAAAGAGAAATAACGGTGTACGTACCTCGTACCTCGTACCTATGTATATTGGGCCTTATGGACACGATGGCATGGAATAATCGATTTAAATCTCTATTATAATGGGGAGAAAGGCGAAGGAGGAAAGTTAAAGGAGCCTTTGAACCTGGGTTGGAATTGGTACTAGAAGACTAGTTGATGTTATTCGAACTGAACTGAAACGGAACAGAGAAATATGTACATAATAGTAGGAGGGATATTGTACCATAAGAAGCATTCGGTAAGAACAAGAACACGGCAGAAGAGCAGAACACAGTCTGTTATTTTATGCTACAGCTTTGCGTTTGCTTTTACTTTTGCTTTCACTTCCTTGCTTGGTTTGCTTGGGCACTGGATCATCTTATTGAGGCCGTTATGCCAAGCTGGAGACTTTCTCTCTCTTTGCCTCCCATAATTCCTCAACTTTGAAACAATACTCGCCATAACTATCATACAGTATCTAGAGCACATTAGAGTCCAATACTATTTATTTATGTAAGATATGTACATAGATACTGTGGTAGACTAGAGTAAATACTTAGTTCTATAGTACATAGTGGAAAGAAAGGAAAGTATACCCGCCAGGAGCAAACACAACTTACAATAAATAAATATAAGTGAATGAATGTATTAAAAGAGTAGGGAAAGCATAGACAGAAATACAGAGAAAATGGATATGTATTGGAAGGAAATAACAGAATAATATGAGAACAGAAAACGATAATGGAAGAAAGAGAGTATCGTTGCCGATTCGAAATGAACTGCTGAAGGGATCGTAGATTTTAGATTGAAGAATCAAATCTCTTACTCACTTGTTTAGCTCAAGACGATTTCACATATAATACGCATACCTGAAATGGATAAGTGTATACATTACCGTAAATATACAAATAATTGCTTCGTGTAAATTATTTTATCTTCCTGGGAATTGTTAAAGGAAACTGTTATTTAACGTTAATACTGCCACATATATCAAACTACAATAGTCTGATATACGCGTATAAACTTTCACTTACTTTCTCCGTGTACACAATTTTCTTTTATAATTGGTGATGAACTGTAATTTTGTAATTCTGAGAAAACTTTCGAAGCTCTAAACAGGAAATGCTGCTTATATTCACTTTTTGAAGTTTGAAATTACAAGGAAAATGAAAGCTTTGGACAATACCAAATTTTTAAGAGCACCGAACATTGCGTTTACGTAAATTATATGTATGTGGAATTGGATATTGGTAGTCATTTAATTTTTTACGGTGTCTATGGCATTTCCATCGTAAATATATCCAGAACCACATTTTGTAGTAGTGTATGCACTCATCTAAGTAAAATACTTATAATAGTACGCATTATATTCTAGCATTAGAGAATGGTTGCCGCGCTCCGCTCTTCCCCTTAGCTTTCCTTCTCAATTCAAACAACTTTAGCTATTTCATCGCTCTCAATCTCATATTATTATCCTTCCATTCATTCATTCTCTATGTACTTTAAATCTCATCTTGTCTCGCTAGCTCCTTCTCTCGCTCACACGCTTTTTCTTACTCTCGCTCTCTAACTTTCTCCACTTTCACTCTCCTTCATAGTAGGCACTTACGCTAGGTTAGATACATACATTAGTTCTAGTAGAGTAGAGAGAAACAGCTTAGCTAACATTACACAGTACACACATTAAAGCAATCTAAACGAAGACACATCTCTATTCGGTGTACTGTGTTTATTTATGTCCTAGAATGTGCGATAGCAAATCTAAATGAAGTTCAGTTCTGCCTCTAATGCACACATTACATATATTCTACACAATCCCTCATCCAATCTACCTTATACGTAGAGAATACATTTATCAAGAGTACAAGTCTACATGGACGTACATAATATAACCTGACAGTATATAGATTTTAAATCATTATCGTCTTTCCTCGTCTAAGTTCACATTACTTATATAGAAAATGAATATAACAGCAACAACTTTAGTAACTTGTGTGCCTAGCGCGTGTGTACTTTATTGCCGGTAACTTTACAACACGGAATTTTCAGCTAACTAAGCCAAACTTATTGTAGATTTAAAATATATAAGCGTATATTGTATTGTACAGGATGGCCTAGAATGAAACACAATGTAACTTGTATACGTAATGTGAGAAGGAGTATATTGGTTGAAAGTCCATTTTCTAATGCAAAGCAAATACACATGTACACAAAAATACAAATATGTTTACCTATACTGTATAGCATTCGAGAAAGCCAACACTCACTTAATTTATAGAAAAAGTCATAAAATTCATACAATTTTCGTGCAATTTGTTCCTTGACACTACAATTTTGTTCTTCTGAAGTATTTAGAGTGAAAGTTACATTTATTTCTTCATTCTGGGCCACCCCTGTAAGGAACTGTGGTGAACTTTATCGTACATATAAGTGTCCTAGGAATACCAGCTACATGTATGGTGACAATTCTTATGTAATAAAGCATTGATTGTGTTGTAGCTATAATGTCCATATACAGTAATGCAATGTGAGATAATAAAGTGTGTAGCACACAGATACGCACAAAGTGAAAGTTTTGCTATGCATACAGAGTATGTGCAGTGAAAGTGAATGAAAGTGGTTTGGTTACTAGTTCTACTTACTTACACGTTTAATGTCAACCCTATTGTAGTAAACTAAGCTTAAGGAAAACGAGGCTAGAAAGTATCCGTAGAGAAATGTGTTGGCAATGTAGTGTGACGAAGAAGAGGAGGACAAGAACGTTGAGGCGAGAGAAGCGAGGAATTGTCCAACAACGTGACGACGTTACAATTCCAATGCTCCCTCAAACCGGGGCGGCATTTGACTTATTTGAACATTGAAAAGCTCTCAAAGTCTCCAAACATTTCCCCGGTGACTGCATCATCCAGTTTACTCCGCCGCCTATCCAACAACTACTACAAATACAACTAAAGAGAAGAGACGGTCGAGTCTCGAACGAAGAGGATATTAGAAGAATGGGCACCCGCAGGCTCTGTGGTCTCCTTATAAATAGTATTATGCCTATCTATACGTGTAAGTAGGTATTTACTAGGGATGTGGAATGTGTGCACACATCGCGGGTTCCTATTCAATTCAGGAATTTGCTTCCAACAGCTCAGTCAGACCAAAACTTGCAAACTAGCTATTCCCCTCAGTTTCCTATTCTTCTATTAGCTTGAGAGCCAAGCCAATATGTTTTCTAGACACACTTTACTATGTCGGGACGTTCAAGCAGCAGTCAATGTACTTTAATCCCGTATATCCATTCACTTCTCTATCTTTACATACAAACCTAATTTACTTATACCCACTACAACGATTTTACTTCCTATGTGGTTCTTATAGATTATATTTCCTGTAAAAGCTCTTTGTCCTTTACTTTGCTCTGTTATAGTAGATAGGAGATATTTTTTATCTTATAGATATGTATTTTGGATTACTTATAAACTTATAAATAATATTAGATCAATACTATTGTATACCGGTAATAGGAATATATCTCGCAGCGGACATTACCTCATATTATGTAAATTCAAATTGTGTTCAATAGATTGCGATCTACTTACTTATATATGTACACTTAATCTTTCTTTGCATTTCGATGTAATACCATACTAGCATCCAATTTGAAACCATGTAGTACACTATGGGTAATGCAAATTATATATGAATAAATAGATCGGTTGATAATGGAGTAGCCCTTAGTAAATATTGCACTTAAAAATCCATTTTAGGGATGCGTAGAATTTTTGCCGCAGCCGCTTGTTCTTCTACCCGTTCTTTGGCGTCTCAGATGTGGTAAATAACTCGGGAATTTTTGATTCCCCGCTTCCGACACTTAGAGACCAAATTCCTGCAAACATTGTTACTTACTACATACAAAGCCTACAGATATGGGAGCGAAGAACTAAGCAAACTTAGCGAAAAGTTATATCCATTGAATGTGGAGTAGAGAGATAGTGAGCAGAATAGCAAAACTCTTTTTCTTTACATAATGGTAACCACAAACTGCTTTTAAAACTCGTAGATTGTGTAGGCGTAAGGCATTGATATCAGCTATGGCGAACAACATATGGAAAAAGCTCTACGTAGTACCCTTACATACTTATTAACATATTTTTGTGCAATGCTTGTTATTAAATCGAGTTTTCAAGTGATTATTAGCTTAAATTTATATAATACAGATATAAGAGTATTCCAAGTGCTCTCAGAATACTATAAGACAAAATGATCATTCTTCAGAAGTTATGTTATAAGAAAATTATATGAAGAAAGCAAGAATTTTTGGAACCATTGAATTTAATCAGATACTTGCTTTAAAACTGTTGCTTAAATATTAATTTGTACATCTATTGGAAAGTGACCCAAAAACGAAATTAGTAGGGTTCCTGGAAGTGAAGCCCTCTTTTTGCTTTAGGCGATATATTTATTGCATTCATTTGGATTTATGACATATGCTATAAGAATACATTTATTTTGTACTCTCGCTATAATACATATTATATGTACGAGGATTGTTTTGTTCAAAGGACCGGTTGGTCATTCGAACGGACTAAGCACGTTGAGCGTGGTGCTTAGTTGGACAAACGTCGTTTTAACTTCCCATGCTAGTAATTCTTGTCAAAAAGATTTCCTACACTACTTGTATGTATTAAGGTTGGCATATTTATAACCTATATGTACATGCATATACTTATTTGTAATTTGTATATATGTTATGGATGTAGAGGAGAGTGCAGTGGTACCTCCCGACTTTATATGTTCAAGTTTCGTTTCTGATAAACACAAAGGATCTGTTGTATGTAGTATGCTTGGTATGCAGTGCGTTATTGTAAAATCTGGTTAGGGTATCGTGGGGCACTCGTAGGTAGAATGAATGCGTACATGGCATTTAATTTGATTTCGCGTTATTTATTGTTGTTTTGTTGAGTTACAGAACTAGTAATTGATTAAGTAATGAACACTACATTTGTTTAGCCCTCTAACGTAGATAGTAGTAGAAAGTTTCATTATTTATTCACGCCTCTCTAATGTAAATCAAATGAAAAGTCCCAGAGCAATAAATCAGAAAGTTATCTTAGCTACAGATTATTAATTATAGTGTATTAGTAACCGAATTTCCTCTAAATAAATCATGAATTCTCAGTCGGAGAAGGAGTTACTAATAACTATAAAATAGTGAAAGTTGTTTTTAGATCTCAATTTGTAAGGAGAAAGTTTATTTCTTCTTGTCTTGGTGCAATGGCACATAATAGTGGTCTGGTTATGCTTCTGGTGCGTCTATAACTACATTATAGTGTGGGTAGTTTAGAGTGCAGATAGAATTCTTTGGGTCAGGTCAATTCATAAGAAAACGTCCAAAAACCATTTGAAGAAAGACAAAAGTCTTAGTTATTGAGCTTCCATTTCTACAGTGAATGTTATGCCCTCATAAAATATAAAAGAAAGAGTTCAAATAGAATCAGCATTGCTTTCCTTGTATAGTACAATGTACATAGATACTATTACTTAGATTAAAGTTCTATCTTTAAGTCTACGACATAATATATACATACATTTTATCAGGAATTGCCATCCGTCGAACCTTAAAATGGCCATCGCACCAAATAATTTCGCACACTTCAGCAAATATAGGTAATATTAAATTTCCAATGAATATTAATAATAAATACTCAGTACTGCAATTAAAATTATTAAATGCTAATATTTTCTTCAAGTTTACACACTTAGGGGAAAGTTTGCACTGAAGTTGATTAATGTGTTGTGCGTAAATATTTTCAGAGTATAGCTATTTGTATATACTTATATATAAGAATTATATAATATTTTGCAAAATTGGATTTAGTCGTGGCCGTTCTATGGTCGGACTGTTAAGTCCTGACAAATGGTGCATCATATCCTTGAGTAATATGTAACATTCGTATATTTTATTTGTTCTGACTCAGTTGCCTACTTCTACAAGATTGTTCTTCCTCACTTTCACTTTAGTAGTACTACGTAATACTGTTATGTAGCAAAAAGGGAAAGGAAGTGGATTAGATAGGTACAATACTATTACTACTATGTAATAAGTATATTATCTATAATATTATGATAAAGATGAGTTTGACTTGGCTTTCTCCGGTCTGGTCTGTGCTTCCTTTTTTCACTAGGTACTGTCTCTTTACATTAATAGTAGTCACTGCTATAGTCTAAAACCTTGGCTTGGCATCACATCCTGCAGTATATATTGTAAAATAGTTTTTATATAAAATACATATAAAAGTGAAACTAGGAGAACGTCAGCTGAATTCGGGTGTGCCTAGTCTGGTCTGGCCTCCTCCGATGTGGGACTCTGGCCTGGCTCTGACTTTGAGTTCGACTCACGCACAGAAAAGATTGAAGATGTAAAATGAATTATGTAGTTAGTCGAAATGGGAAAGCCGGACCGCTTATGTGTTATATTGCCATTATAACTTAGAAAGTATTATTACAGTGTGTGGCATAACTCTCAGTGTCAACTGAGAAAGTCCAAATCCGAACTAGAGGAACAGCCAGAAGCAGTCAGAAACCAAATACTTGTATGTATGTACATACAACTCAACTAACTTTCCTGCAAACCAATTGCTACATATCTGTACTACCTACCTACAGATATATAATAGTATAACACTTTCTCTTCAACTTTCTCTTACTACAAAAACTTGGTATAATATAATATAATATAAAGTATAAATGGTATTATTACAAATGCACTGATATATCAAGACAGTATGAAGACATCTATCTGCAATCTGTGCTTTTTCTGGGTTGTGCTTGTGCTCCCTAGTCTAGTGGGGCTATAAAGTTGTCACTTCAAAGTATATCACAGTGATAGCATTAGACTTCTAAGACTAAAGAGCAAGCAACTTTGACGTGAGTCCCAAAAACTCATTGTCATAGCCAAACCAAAAGAAAACGGAAACTAGGGGCACCACCACCACAATTCAGACTCTTTAGGTACTTTCTCCTTAGGTAGATATTAGATATGATATGCCTTACTTTACTACTGTAACATTACAGCTACAATTTAAACTTTTATTGTATTAAATTGAGACGTCTAAGAAAGGGAAAGTATATAACATGGTATAAGTATGCATAATTTTTGAATAGAGAATGCTGGAGCAGCCCAGGTACTAATTCTGTCCTGTCTTGTCTCACTCAACATAACTTAGTAGGTAGTAGGTACTTACTTAAGGTAGGTGGGTAATAATAATATACTAGTTATCTCAACTAACTAACTATGATGATAAGGAACTCAAGTCCAAGTGAGTCGTTATAATCACAAAATTAGTCTATTAACACCACAAGACTATTTCCATTTCACGCTGACTCACAGTTGCATAAATACTCTGGGGAGTCGAACTGGGGAAATCTCTTGTCATTCCAACTTATACTACAAGTCACTATTCTCAACACTAGCTCTACGACTACTACTCGTACACACACAACCAAACTAAAGCAAACGAAACTCAAAACACTTTCATTCTTCAGTTCCTTCTCATTCAGTCAGTCTTTTTCTCTGTAGCTAAAGTCAAGACTGAGGAAGCCAAGCCACTAATGTGAGTAAGCTTAGCCAAGCCAAGCCAAGGAACTTTTCATGTCAGCAATGTCAAGACATACGAAATTAAAAGGAAACCAAAGGCTATGCATTACGCTTTCTTCCTTGCTCACTTACTTATTTAACAACTGGCTAACTTCCCTTATAAATACTCTACTTTCTCCATCTTACACAAACATACACGTTATTTTATAGATATACCTGCATACTTCCAGTGAAAATGTTGTTCTATATGACTACAGACCACTTGACAGCTTACAAAACGTCTAGCAACTCACACGCCTTGATTCTAACTCGCGTCTTATAACTTTTACTCTGAAATACGACATATTAAAAGAATGCATATACATGTCAACGACACTAAATATCATTTGGTAATTAGCTCCATTCATCTACCAAAGGCCATTACAGATAAATAATTCCTCCTTTTCCCTTTGTAATCAAATTAAGATGTCCAAATTACAAATATTAGTTTATTAATGTATTATAGTTTGTGTAATTTAATCCTATTGTCGTGACCCACGTTAAATGGAGGGGGAAAGTTAAAAAAAGCTATTAAACATAAAAAATCGCATAATAAATCGTTAAATGTACTCTTTTACGGGTTTCTATCAATTTTGAATTTAGAAAGAATTGTTCATTTTTGTAGCTAAACGGGTTAGGGGAGAACAAGAAGATAATTATCTATTTTACTATACTTAGTAGAAATTAAAAGAAATTAAATGCTTAAATATTTGAAAATAAAGCGTTAAAATATATTTACTTACCTTACTGTAAATATGCAAAAAATTGGGCACCTTCCTATGTATTCCTAGGTGGTATTTTGTGACTATGGCATATGTAGAATATGTAGTGTTTATAAGAAGATACGCGAGTGTGGTACATAAACTAAAGTAAGGCCACACAACGTAAACACACATCTAGAAAAGTAAAGAAAACAAACACACATATTTTAGTAAGCTTAAGTAAAATAGTTAATCTAAGTGAGAAGGGGTAGCTTGAAGCTTGATATTAAGTAGGTACATGTTTAGGTACCTACTACCAACTGTGTTATGGTATGATAGAGAAAGGAAAGTAAGTTATTACAACATACAAGAGATAGTTAGTTCTTGGAAGAAAGAAAAGCAAAGCAACGGAATGGAAAATGTGACAAGATTTTGGCTTGCCTTGCATTGCCTGTCCGTAGTTGTTGAATTTTAATTAGGAATCTCTGTCTCTTCTCCATTCATCGTCAAGTTCCCTTCAGAAATGTCTTGTCTTGTCTCAAACTAAAATGCTCTTGTTCTATTCTCATCTTTTCTTTTGTACTATGTAACTACAGATAGAGTTACAGTTACAGTTACAAGTTTACTACTACACTCCCATTCTACTACTATAAATATTCCTTATACTACTTATAAGAACTGGTACAAATACATTATAGAAGTAGAAACTACTAAAGTAATGGAGACGTGAAGAAATAGTTAAGTTGAGTAGTAGAGTGAGTAGTCGTAGTCTAACCAGGAACTTGAGTCGACTCGACACACAAATAATATCCTCTTGTCTTATTCTCATCCATTCTTATCTTATCTTATCTTTATTTTTAGACACAATGATTTGGCATGGAATCTCAGAAAGTTTCTACAAAATCAGCTCAAGGATCTCAACTTTAACTCGGATCTCAGACAGGTAAGAAATAAAAGAGATTCCTTATATACTGCATGTGTTTTGTATACCAAAATTCGCCAACGTCCTTCTGAACCTTACAACATCCAGATGCCAAAACCAGTTTCGTAAATATTTTTGACAATTGCTTTATTCTTATTCCCAAAAATTCTGAAAATTCATTACCAATGCACATTTCAGTGGAATAAATAAAAGATCTTTCCTGCCGATTATAATCTGCAATTAAATCTAGTATTATTATTTTAATATTGATATGGTAGATTTTAAATTGGATCAATAGGCCTTACAAGATAAAATATTGTGCGTGTGGAATTTAAAAATACGTAGTTTGAGGAATATTTTCTTGAATTTGTCGCTCGGTGGTTCTTTGGAGTGCTCCTTAGACTTATTCTTGCATTCCCTACTCATACTTCCTTGTCTTTCAATAGTAATTCATAATGTACCTGCCTGCTCTTTCCTTTAGTTCCTTCCTTAAGTAAGTAAAAGTAATGTAAATGTAGCTATATATTATTTCCCTGCACATAATAACAGATATGCCAAAACCCTTTCTTTGATAATAATTCTTCTTCTTTGGTTTTCTCCTTATTAGTGTTCCTTCCTTTTGTAGTATGTAAGTAACTAATGCAAGAATGTACCTTTCGTAGCATTAGCGTTGTTACCTCACTCACATTAATGTTCCTGACATTCCCCATTGATAAAGTGAAAGCGAACACCTCGCGTTTCTTGATAACTTTCTCCGTACAAGTTTTGTGTTAGTTTTTATGCCGCAAAAGACATGACTCACTTTTCTGTTCTGCTAGTGATATAAACCAGAAGACTCATTAATTCATTCATGTCGACTAATCACATCAACTCTCATGTCAAGATGTATAGTACAGTGGTAGGTACCAAAGAATGAAGATGTCTATTTCCCCTTATTTACTGTAGCCGAAGCGTATCATGTAAAAGTCTATTTATGTTCTTCTTGCTAATGATTTGGCATATCAGTTCCTCTCTCCTAATTATCTTTGTTTCTTTGTAGAGAAGACACTTTATGAATAATCTACATCATTTTTTCTATATTGCAGATGGATCCTTTTGCAGGGAGTGTTTGGTCTCAGACAGATTTGATTCGGCTGAGAGAAGGCGGTGTCGGAGCTCAGGTAAATTACTAAATAATTAACTAAGCTCAAATCTTATCGTGTCCTGTTCTGTCCAATTATAGTTTGATTTCTATTGAATTAGTGCAGTAGAATTCGCATCAACTTTCTCCGAAGAAAAGAGGAGCAATAAAAATGTATTGATAGAGTCCTTTCCTTTCCAGCATAACTATGACTATCCTGCTCCATGCCCGACACTAACTCTAAATTGAATAAACAACAATAAAGACATGGCATGTCAATGTCTTTCTTGTTTGTCCGTTCAGTTTCAGTTCGCATCACATGCCAAGTCATAGTTCTCCAAATATGCGGAAATTAGTTCAGTACTCTGTTCGACTCACTTAAATGATCACAGTCTGTTCTGTTTTCTGATGGGTACATTGACTTTGTGCATTGTGCCGGGCCAAGCAAGTCTGTTCCCAGCTAACCACTTTCACTTACCATAAAATAAATGTACAAAGAATGGAAAGGCAGATAAGAAACGAATGTATGACTATTATTATCTCAATGAATGTAGAGGGATGGTGCATTAACATGTCATGAAAATATGTTCCCAGTTTTGCAGAGCTGGGATATAGTACACTGTTTTTGTGTACTAGCACTTAGGACGTCCAGAGTATTTACTAGGTATCTTACCTGCCAATTTTGACAATTCTCCAGAATAAAGAAATTTAATTTAATATTTTCAGATATTTATTTTGGAAATCTTTGGTGCAGATCTCTTTTAAATTGTACGACACCTTTTTGAAATAATTGATCTGGGATAAATAGCATTATGGAAATTATTAGTAGATATCCAGAAGTTCTGCATTCCCCAACTGTAACAACTCCAATAGTATATTGCTCCAAACTTTCCCAATAGCAAAGGACCTTATCCTTATTTCATAAATGAAGTATTAGAAATGGGGATACTTTGGACAAGTAACTTTGGAATTGTTACAGTTTTGGAACAAGAGACTGGAAGTGAGGTAGTAGGGGAAATTTTTAGTAATTTTTAGAATGGGACACATTGTACACACAGTTAATTGTGGTACACAATGTGGGGGTTTGCAATCCTGAATATGTCAACATTTCTTTTGAAAACCATGAAAATCCATGAAAACCACATTTGTTTTCAAATCTCTTCATAATCCATCGTGATATTTGACTGGTCCCTAGTGAACGTTACAGCTTTGATATATTTTACCAATACAGATAGTTACTTGTAATACAACTATAAGTACAAACTTCGTTACTGTACTGTACTCGCTCGTGTAGGTATTTTGCACTATAGTATTTATTGAGCTAACCAGCATAGTACAGATAGCACAAAACAGGAAACTCGTTTTCTACTGACGAATACAAAACTTGGCTTTGTCTGATGATGTTTTACTGTTTCTCTGTTTGATTTCACGGTGTGATGGTTCTGATGGGAAAATTTGCTTGCCTGCCGTGCACACATGTTAAATCTGGAATTCTAATAAACTTCTGCGGCTGGATGGGTTTTGTGGTCACCGACAGTTGTGGTCAGCGTATGTGCCCTGCTCGGCCCAGCACCTGGACGCAGTTCAAATTGCCATAGAGCAGATCGATGTGATTAGACGACTTGTTGAAAAATATCCTGCTCATTTGACTCTCGTCGCCTCAGTTAAAGGTTCGTTTCCTATTTTCTCTACTCTAATCTCTCTAATTGAATCTCTTACTCATTTCCCGTGCAGTGTAATTACAGCTACCGACTTTCACTAATTGAAAGTTTCCCTTCCATTACGTACAACATTTTAGCACCATGTACCCTACACACGTATTACATATATCTAAGAATATCTACAGAGACTCTTATACTTACTGTACCTGTATTGTAATGCTCGATTTATCGTTGTGGATTGAGATGAGTGAAAGTACCAAACAAGACTAATTTTATCGAGTATATGTATTTATATACAGTAAAATAGTAGCAAGTTATTGCTTTCCTTATTTGTTCCATGCATTTTGATTATATAAATATGTAACTATATAATTCTCTAACTATAGGTATGTAGCTAAGTATCTACTTATCTCTATAGAATCGCTACTACGAACCTAAGTACCTAGCCAGTCGTTAAATAATAAGTTTTTCTAGTGTTGGTTTTAATTCAGTATGCTGAAATTGAATTGGGTAATGTCTATGCGATATGATGGGATTTATCATCCTATGATTTTGGTATGGTCTGTCTGTTGTGATTTTAATTCTGACTGTGATAGACACTGGGTTAATCTGTGTTCCTTTCCTATAGAATTTTATATAGCCCGTGTTTATAAATCCGTAATGTAATAATATTGCAGTGAATCTTTACTATACTTATATAGCTTACTATATATCTGACAGAGAAAGTAAAAGTAGAATATGGTAGCTGTGTGACTGTAGTAAAATAGATATATTAGTACTACACAGAGATAGCAAGCAATAATATGGTTTAGCCTACTGTCAAGTTCTCATGTAAGTATTTTCATTGTAACTGTGTACGTGAGGGATTCCCAGTTATTTGAATGCAGGAAAAAGTAATGTAAAGGCTCAAGATACGTGCTACAATGTTGATGTTAGAGACGGACATGCTACATGCTCCAAATTCTCACTCAATGCAACAACGCCACGCTTTCATGCATGTACTCTACACAATATGTATTTGCTGTAGAAGTACCTACCTACAGTTATGTTATTTACTATTTATGTATGTATCTGCCGTAGCTGCCGCTATTCAAATAAATACAATGTCATATCATAATGCCAAATCCTGTCATACAACTGGTAAGTGCAGAACAAAGTAGAAAGTAGTGAAAGTAGTGAAAGTAGCGACGGACTGAACAGAATATGTGCATTACATACGAGAAAAGAATACAATACAATAGAATATTGTAGTAAAGTAAGTAAAGTAGTTGTAGCACAATTCTCATTTGAATACTTATTGCATATCTATGCACGTGGACGAGAGTTGGTTGTTGGATGTTGGATGTTGGATCTGGAGAGAGAAATGTTTTACTGTATGGCGAAATATTGTACGAATATAGCAGAGAATAGGGAAGTCAGTCGGAGACACTCATGTGTGAAGGAATTCAGCGAATTCAGGCGGCTTTCTTGTCGGTCCGCTGCATCTAAAACGAACGAACTCTGACTGTACCTAGCTAGTGTTTATGTTATATAAATATGTATATACCTATATTATATGTGGTATGGATTAGTGTATATTGTGTAGTCCCACTCACAATGCAATCCTAATAGCATCACATCACAAGAAACAGACGGCGAAGGCAGCCAACCCAAAACTATGACGAAGGGAAAAATACTATTAGTATTAGAGGGACACGGGCAAGGACAGAAATACGCAAAAATAATATATATATATATACATAACCTCGGTCAGCACACACGTCAAGTCATGTCGCTAGCCATTTACAGAATACAAAAACATGCAAGTTTCCTGTAAATAATTACGTATTTGTACTGACGTACACATTATGAAGATTCTACACTTATCTAATAGCACCTACATTATAATTATGAAATATATTACAGATACATACTATGAATAGGAATAATCAAATAAAGAAGTTTCGCGATTGATTCTCCGTTGATTTACGTTAGGGAATACTAAATACCTATCCCTAGCTAAGTTTATTTTCAAATATTTATCATTAGCTTTTACAACGTGGATGAAAGGAAATATCTAATTATTTTTACTCCTACAGTGATAGGCACATTTAATGGTACGGCATTCAAGAATTTGTTGTTTAATAGCTAAAGTATCTGCATATACAATCGAATGCAAAGCAATTAAAGCTCATTCATATTTACAATTTCTTTTATTAATTACATAAGCACAGGGGCTGATATGATTGCATTTAGGCATCCCTATGCATTTTTGGTTGAACGCCGAATGTATTTATGTGTATGTAGATAAGGACCTAACATTTAATGGAGCTGTTGTAGTAAAGCCGAACAAAAGAAGGCAACTATTGTACTTCATACTTAATTAGTTTTAAATTAAATGCGAATTGATTATGTTGCAGTAGCTTCAATGTAAGCAGAGCTTGGCTAATAAAATTTGGAGGGGGGATCTCATCAACACTCAATATACATACAAATTCACTGTTAGTGTTTCACTTAACTCTTGTAAAGTAGTTTTGCATGCCTGCACTACAGTAGTAAATACTCCGGTTGTCACTACGTGTACTTAGGTACAGTACATGTTGTGTTGAGTCAAAGTAGGATTGAGAAAGATTAGCGAATGTAGGATGTAGATTCTGCCAATACATATATAATGTGGCTTAACAAAGACGTTTTTATGCGTAAGAAGGAAATACGAAGCTTTAGGTACATGTATTGAGTGGAGAAAGTTGTTAAGTCTCACTCTTGTCCTGGACTGCTCTGGATTCTCGTATCTTGTCTGTATGTACGCTTCGTTTTCATACATATATTATTAGCTTTTAGTTAGGAAAAGATAAAGATCTCGTTATGTGTGTTCTTCTTGTATGTACATACATGGTATGCAAAGTCCTCGCTTCTTATGCATACGCTTTACCTGTCTGCTTTCACTTTCTACGTTGTATGTGTAGTACCAGGGTCGACTTCCGCGGAACCTCATTACGCAAACATCGGAAACAATTTCACAAGCGTAAATATAGTAAGTGTTCAACTCTAGTGATATATTTAGCCCATGGACAGATTAAAGCCCTTGATAATTAGTAATAATTCCAATGTATTTACTTCAAAAGAGGAATCATCAACGAAAATAAAAAGGCTAAAACTGTAATATCGAAACTAGTAGCAATAAGAAAGCTTAGCCATTCTGAATTTTTTTCTTTTTATTAGCAATTTTAAAAGTGAGGTAATTGAGTTAGATTGCAATGTTTTATTTATTGATACATGTATTTTGCAAAATTATTTGTTACGTCTGCATACAAAGGTTCGACGGAAGGCATCTTGTAATACTGTTGTACGTAGGGGAGAAAGAGGACTATTACCAATCTTAAGGTAGGCTGTAGACTCCGTCTTGAAAATCGACTTGTTAAAACTAGGAAAGTTGAGGTGATTTGGGATACTTTAGGTTCTATTGTTGGAAAATTGGGATGCACCACATTGCCTACTTACCTATAGTATGCATGTGTATTTGACGTGACTTGACTTTAACAAAAAACAGAGTTTTAGAGTCCCGTCACTATTCTAATACCTACATATCCTCCTACTCCAACTTACTTCAGTACACGAACTATGTAGGAGCTCCGACTCTAAAAATTCAAAGTCACGTCCACCAGTTTCAAGTCCGTCCTTCCTTTCTCTCTATCTCTATTTCCCAATATACATGGAATACAGAATTTTCTAAGTAGAAGATTTCTATGCAAACCCAAACTAACTGCCTTTCCATTTGCTCCATCTTTACAACTTTATATTTCTATTTGCATTATGCCATTTCATCCGAGTGCATCTTGTCGGTGCAGTACATCCTCCGCTTTTTCTTTTCGTAGTAGTTTCTAAGCCTCTTTACTGATATAGAAGTAGTATTTGCATTTGTTGCCCGTCTCGAGAGTCTTTTTCGGCCCTCAGCTTCACACTAATGCACGTAATTCTCTATCGTTCAATATATTATAACTTTGCATGTCCCCACAGTTAGTTCTAGTAGCAAATATTATATAAATCTGTCAGAATCGACAGCTACCTTGTCAAAATCTTTGACAATAAATATTCAGACCATTATGTGGAATAATTGCAAGAAATTGACAGATTTATTCAGATGAGAAAATACTAGTCAATTCAAATAGCTACGTAATATAGTAGTGCATGAAAAATTCAATTTAATTTGCACAATTGGACAGATTTGAATGCTATCGCTAGCTTACATATATCCCAGTTTTTGTAAGTCCCTTTGGAATGTAAAGCTTCTTTTGAAAATGGTTAATAAACGTTAATTTGCAAGTTGAAACACTGAAGAAAATTATAACTGCACAAAACAATGCACATATTTGTGGATATGGTTAACAAAATGTAAAAAAGGCTAATTTTAGAGTTTAACTATCCATTTTTCCTCGAATAATAAACGTTTATAGTGTTGCAACCCATCCTGAAAGTGATATTCATACTACCCAACAAATATTGAGGATAGTTGTATAAGCAAATATAAATATAAGGGAGGGCCTTTTAGGTAAGGTTAGTACAGAGTGCAGAAAGAGGCTAAGTGTAGTTTATTGTTTTTATTACAGACGTAGCTATTGAATGTTGCCTGTGTAGACATGTAATATGTTGGTATTGTAGATAGGTAGCTGCATTCTTATTTGCACATTGATTTATTGCAAATATTATTTTGGCGAAGTAGGTAATGTCAGATGAAGTCTCTGAGTCCAGTGCAGTTTGAAAGGATAAAGCTCCAATGCTACATGGTAATAAATAGATATCCATTTGTATTCCATTGTACTATGAACTGTATATGTACGAGTATGCAGTAAGATATAATATGCAGACACTTGCTCGTTCGTTGATTCTGTCTCTGATTTTGGTTTATTGGCCAAAGGCAAGAAATTGTTAGGCTTTTATCTCTTATGTTATGTTTATATGGATGACAGAAGCAAAGACTATACATAAGCAGTGGGAATATTTTATTTGAAGTATTTTTATAGTTACTATTACTATTACTACTAGTAGGTGCTATAGAATATGAAACTATTTATATAGAGCAGAATTGCGAGTACGGGAATATTTGGTGTTCTGGGCAAAAAGGATGCTTGCCTGAGACTAAAATATCAGCAGAGTATGTAGATGCTCACGGAAATGAGCTCATTTGGTTTGATGAAGAGCTGACATACGACTCGGTTATATTGCTATTGCGTAGCCTTTGACTGGAATGGGTCATGTTGAATATCGTATCCTACCTTCTATATCTCTGTTGCCAACTTTCATTTATGCACTTTAGCATGTTATGCAAATGGCACGAAGTTTTTCGTTGCCTTTTTGTGTTTGTATATATAAAGGAAGAAATAAAGATTTCTTTTTTCCTTGGGAGTACCTATTTGCTACTCTACATATAGGTACTCTACTACAGAACAGAACAGAACACTGAAGCAGTGCAGTAGAAAGTAGAAGTCGTAAGTTTACTTGGAATATTATACTTTGAGCTATATCCCAAATGTATATTCATATATGAAACTATATAAATACACAAACAATGTATGTATTTTCGAGAAGTATAACATAAAGCTTTAGATAGGTCATGTATTAGATATAAGTACCATACCACGTATGTATGGCATGGTATGGTACATCGATTCTCGTAAAGTGTTACGTATTACATACCTAACTTAACTCAGGTAGAAGAGAGAATAGAAATTGCTCCAGTTTTTATTATGTGCGGAATATCATGCACTTCACTCCGAGAACTCTTCATCTTGGCTTCCAATTTCCTGAGATTGACACGACATAGAAGCATAACAGCCTTTCTAACTCTTGCATTGCATGCTAAACTTTACATTTGGAAAACTTTGAGCTATGACTGTTGTGTGTGCCTTAAATCTTTGCTTCCTATTTCATTCAACCTAGAATTGTACAATAAAACTACTTTTTTAGGGCAGAAATGTGCTTGTATACCAAGCAATAAAATACGCACTGACTCTATTCAATACTCAATGCAACAGAGTACACTAAACCCAAAACTTCAACATCAACAATCAAAATCAAGACAAAGAAAATATAGTACCTAATCATATTGATACAAGTTGATTACACACAAGAAAATTCTAAATTGTTCTTATTGCGAAACTTAAAATTGCAACTTAATAAATCTTTTCCAAATAAGCACGTAGTAAATAAGTATTTCATTTGCCAATTTGTTGACCAGAGACGACAGACGCAAGGTAAATATAAAATGTGTACTACAAATATAGGGGAAAATACATTTATTATGTTCACTAACTTCAAACAACCGAAGTTTGTCACAAAGACACAGTAATGACGTTATAATTTGGTTTTTAACAAACATATAACTATTGAAGTGGATAAAAGTTTTTCGTAATCTATTCTATATTACTTGTTTGGAGAAAATAAATGGAAAACATTGAAACTGAAACTTTAATTATTACAGATAGAACAATATCTTTAGTTAAAGATTTCTTTAGGTTACATCGTTTCAGAAAGTCTTGATATGAACAAAATTGTGAAATAGCATAATAATACCGTACTCGCCACAATTAAGTAGCTCCCGGCCAAGACTTATTCAGTCATACAAGAAAAACTTAAAATATTTTCAAAATTGATAGCATTATTATTGCTTTTTAAGCAAGTACTTCAAACTTAACTTATGGAAGAACCAGATTAGAGGTGATGAAAAATTAATATCGAATGAATTCATGCGATTTTAAAGATATATTGCACAGATTAATACAAATATATTCAAACATGAAACCTAATTGTTATTTTTCTTTTAATAATCATCAATCAATAATCAGATTAGATATTCGGTAAAGAGGTAAATCAAATAGATAGATTTTTTATTTCGATACTTGCCTACATAGAAATGTTAAAAAATTACATTTAAACTAGTAGCTAGAATAAATAAATATACTATTACGGTAAATAACTTTACGAAATCCTAAAACATAATCCCTTGGGAAATAATTGTGTCGAATACGGTATATTTCATTATCCGACGAGAGCTCTGAGTCTAGGTCTGCGAAAGCAAATAAAAAGGTTACATAAGGTAACCTGCCATCGTTTCTTTCCATTCCTTCCTTTAGGTAACTACTAATAATAACCAGTCCTTATATTTTGTGCAAAACGTGAACCGTTGGGTATGTGCTTAGTGGCTGAGTATATTACGTAATATTGGACCACATCATAACCAGAAACTGGAAATTCCCTCATAGAAATATTAATATCTGCGAAGTAATGACAAAATGCTTATTGAGTATTTGTTACTTTGTTTTGTTGTCTATGTCTTGCAAAGCAAACAGATTATAATCTTCTGTTTTCCGTTTCATCTTCTAAGTAATCAAATAGGAGTCTGAGTCTGTGAAACTGTATGCTTTGGAATTGATCCTTAGTTTCTCAAAGTAAAGCACACAGTGTTTTCTCTATTTACTTTGCTTTGTGGGATTTTCCCCACAGTTGCTTTTCTCAAATCCATCTAAACTCCTACACATAAAGGGTAAATTCTACTTCTGCCGGTATACTTTATACTATCTACTAGTATTCCTTGGAGCTAACTCTCAAAATTACTAACAATAATAATAAAGGTACATGTTGAAGATAAGTAAGTTACCTTGTACACCTAAAGATACCATCGCTAAGTCCTGTAGGAACAACTCAATCCACGCTTTACTCTAATCTTTGAAATCGGTGTCTTCTTCTTCTACCAACTAAAATAACAGTCTTACACTTTTACACTTATTTTTAAGAAGAAGAGTTTTCTTCTCATCTTATCTTTCATGTTAGAAATTGTACTAACTCATGTTTTGGCACTTGGTAATTCTTCCTCGCTGATGTAGACCATATTATAATTGTAGCAAATATAATTACCTAAAATTTAATTTGTAATTTAATTGAAATAGACAATAAATAGGTCATTTATTTTATATTTTTCGCTTATTTTATATATCAAGTCCATGAAAGAGCAGATATAAATGTCAATTTGTTTATATTGTGGTACTATGCCTATACTTATGCCTATTAGCAGTATAAAAATCAAAACAGAGAAGTGCTTTTACATGCATTAGGGAATAAATGTAATTTCTAGTATTCATATCACACTTAAATTGTACATTTTAGTTTGCTAGGGTGTTATGTAATGTACTTATAACAATAAAAATGTTTTTGTATAACTATAGTTATACAAATACACAAAATGCGTTTATGCCTGCAATTTTCTACTATATCGCAAGCAATTTAGCTTTATTACTATATTCTAGGTATTTTGTTGCGGCACCTACGTTGTTATAGTATGTGCCCATCTAGTATCATCCTGATTTTCCACTTTTCATGGACATTAGCCGGAAGTTGGTAAGCATTAGTTAGATAAATTGTTTCCATTACTCCATTCAAGATACACTCGTGAATAGAGTAACTGTATCAACCTTTTAATATTAAGTAAATAGATACCCTTAATAAAACATATCATTACTATAATAAGCAACTTTAGAGTTTGTTGGTGGACGCGCGCTGCCCCAAAGATGGTCCCGGCCCGGCCCGATTGCCGGCCGGCACAATTCCGGCCGAGCCGGATTTCGACCGGCCCACTCTTTTGT
>JAQFYC010003353.1:0-21050 GCA_034694165.1 Tomocerus mixtus | reverse complement strand
AGTTAATTAAAAGTTAATGTATATATGACAAAGTAACATAATCCTATCGGTCAGAGTCTACTTGCATATATTACACATACTATAGAAACTATTATCTTATTATTACAGATGTAATTTAGCCAAGGTAGGTTCTCAGTAGCCATATAGTCAATCTTACAAATTGATGCTTATCAAAACCTACTAATACATAATATATGGGACTATTTTTTATCATCCAAAGATAAAGGATTCTAATCGATTGCATGTTTGAGCATTATAGAATTATAGAATTGACAATATAATTACAATTAGTCATTGTCTGTGTGTTTCAAGTAATATCTGTGTATGTGCGCACATTTATTTTCTGACGAGGAATAATCTGAAATTATCGCAAATAAAAGAATTTCTTGCTATAAAATAAGGCTTAAGATTAAGTAGGGAGCATTAGTTACCTAATAGATATACACACATCTCATAAGATAGATTTTTTAGTGACTCGGTGGTCTGGTCTGGGCTGGTGATTATATCAGATCATATGAGGAGGAGATCACTACAGTGATCAGATCGTGATTTCATGCGATAAGCAAAAAAGTCCGTGATAAAATAATTGCTAACCTTGCAGTTCCTATATCCAATCCTTTTTCTTGTCCACTTCACGACATTGTGCTCCTGGTCTCCTACTCCTGAGTTAAACTACCGACTTTTCTGTAACACAAACATTTTTCAAGTTAAGACCAAGAAATAAATGGGAGTGTTCTGCACAATGACATTACTCTACTTTTGACAGAGAGACATGAATCCGCTAATTAAAGTGCATTTCCTATAAAATGCAATCCACTCAATGCAACTCTAGTAGGAATTAGGACTAAAAATGTTATACAATGTTCCATTCACCATTCCACTACAATTTTAACTTAGAGTAACGTAAAAATTTCATTCTCTTTCTCTCTCTCTGACTCTGGCATAAATATTTTAGACTTGTACATAGAATGATAAATGTGTTTCGCATCATTAAGCTTTCCTTTAGCGATTTATCGTGTAATATTTTGCACAATAGGTAAATATAAACTTTGAATGCAAATATTTAATACAGATGAAGTTTTTCTGGAAATGCATAGGTAGTAATCAACTACACAGCTTATCTAATAATTATTTTCCTTGATGTTTGCTTATATTGACTATTAAATATAATAAAAAAAATTATGCATTCAAATGCTAACTAAAGAATGTATAGGTAGGTACTATTTACTTAGGTACCTAGGTTAGTTAGTTACTATTTAGTACTCCCTTCTATTCTCTTTGGATTTTGACAAGATCTCACCTTCTTATTTCTTCGAATAGAGCACTCACTCTTGTAAACTAAAGCTATTGAGAGATTATTTGTATTAGTTGCAAGAGATAAAGAATTTTAGCAAAAGAAAGACGCGGCATGGCACACGCTCACCTATGTATGTATTATGTATGTAATGCAAGGGTCTTGAAATATTTTACACAGTAAATACATAACAGATTAGAGCATTCAAATTCAAAGCTATAATTCTGCAAGTAAATAGAAGGTAAAGTTAGATTGTGAGAAGATAAATGGGAGAACACACGACAACGATACAATATACATATACAGTATACAAGTAGCTAATGTAAGCTAAGCTAGCAAATTCCTCCCTCAATGCCTCAACTATATATCGTATAAAGGGTGAATTAGACTTAATTAGCTTTTTAATTGATTTACCTTGACATTTAATCGTGTTAGAGCATAATTACTAAAGTATCTACCTAAGTGTAATCCTAAGTAGACATAATAATATTATTATTAGCATTAGGTATGAAATTACACATAATTTCATATGGAAATGTTATGTTATGTTATAGGGCTAAACTCTTATGTAGTCATGTCATGTTTTGTTATGTATTTCCTTTTTTGCATTTTTGTTTGCAAAATTCACGCTCATTGCACAGCTTAGCTGTTCTGTTTCTGTTCCCTTCTTCCAATGCAATCACAATCACGTGAATCTACTATTTATTGAGAAAAATCTTTGCTTACATATGATAAATACAGATAATGGTTATGTTTACAAATTACAGTTACATTGTTTTAGTTTACATTTTTTTAAAATAATTCTTGCAATGCAATGATACTTACTTATAATCACAGTCTCCTAAAGCTAATATCTTAATTTATGATTTAATCGCATGTAAGTTGGTAATTTTTGCGAGACAAGATACCTAGACACATTTGCGAATAATTTATATCACATAACTATAAACTGTTATTATTTCCGAATTAGCTATAATTTAGTTTTCAACTTATGGAAATGATACGCCAAAGCAACAAAAGCGTTAGATCTAATAATCATCATTAACTATCTCATTCAAAGTTTTCCTGGTCTGTGTCTCGTTGCTTTGCACTTGCTGGCGTCTTCGTCTTCACAACAAGATTAAGAGATCCAATGTTTAGATAAGAAAATCTTACATGCATTGTATTGTATAACCAAACAGGTAACTAATACATTAATAAGAATGTACTAAGTCTCATCTTATCTTGATAAACATGTGTGACCAGGCTAGACGAGTAAAGACCACGGATGATCTGCTGATACTAATCGTTTCCTGCTAAAATTAACTCATTGTCATTCAAGGCTAATCATTTGATTTGATTTCTAATCCTACTGTAATTGCGTGCTCATACATAATATTATTAGCAATGAGATACCTTTTCGCAAAGTGCACATTCTGCAGCAGTTCTGCTTCAGGCACTGTTATAAAATTATTGAAAGCAAGTGTTGGGTTTCAAATAATGAGATGATTTAATTATCTAATTTTCCTTTTCGACTTTAATCTCTATTTTTTGTCAAATTTTTTAATTGTAAAAACATTAAATTCAATTAATTATAATTATTTATTTAAATGTAATTTCCAATTGCATTTATTCTTGAATCCACAGATTTTGTATAGATCAAAGCATAGATTTGACATTCATCACATAATAGGCATGATTTTTAGCATTGTAGATATATATTTTGTACTTTTCTGCGAAAATCTGTAAAAATAGAATCTGCAGCTACAAAAATCGCATAAAACATGAGTACAATGCGTAAATATAGTCTTTATAAGTAGAACAGTTATAATTTATCATAATTTAGGCACTTACTACAAAGAATACAGTAAATTACCAAGACAGTTATGCCAATTTACAACATTCTCATCCTTAAGAAAGAATGCAACAAAGAACTAATAGCCCATATCATTCTTTTCTTTATAATGTGTGAATGAAACAGTTAAAATTCCTAACAGAGGTGTGAATGGACAAGAAGAAATAATTCGAGATATCCGCCTGCTGTTTAGTGATCTGTATAAAATCAAACTATTCATTTTCGTATACGTCACAACATCGATCATTGTATTGTGTATTGATTTGCGAATTGTGACATGACATGCAATGCAACATGCAAATGCAATGAAATACAAACAGAAGAATTAAATAAATATGTGAATGAATAAATAAGTAAGCAAATAAGGGCTACATTACTTTGTTTAAAAAAACAATGTTATTGAAAGGCTAAGCACGATAACAAACATGAGAATACATAGAAATTGCTGTTAATAGAAAAAAATGCTAATAAATATCGATCAGCACCTTATAAACTTCTAACCTGGTAGCAATTCACAATCTACAGTCTACAGATACATTTCTTTCCTTTGCTATTTACATTATTGTAGTTTGTAGTAATGCATTATAATGGTGGTAAATGTTTTTTTAAACTGCTACTACATTTACCTACAGTACATCCTACCCTACACTACAAGTAGATACTTTAGCGTGTTCTCAGCACGATGTAAATATTTACATGCTTCACATTATTGCAGTAGTCATCTATTGTATGTTGGATTATGAGTTATTAGAATTATAGTAATAACATCCCAGACATTTTTAAAAAAGTGAGGAAAATTGTATAAGAAGATAGACTACAAAGAATCAAAGAATGAAGTCAAGCCAGGCCAGACCAAGCCAGACGATGCAGACAATAATACCCTACAATGCCATGCAATGCAATTGAATGAATCGAAGAAGGAATGATGTGAGAGTAACCGTAAAGGAAAACATTTGAGGAATGCAAGTGATTTCTTAGTTTACTAGTTCGTTTCCTTTGATTTGATTTAACTTTTTGACTTACAACACTGGTTTGGATTGGATTGGATTCTATTGGAATCGGTTATACTAAAGATAAAGCTAAAGCTAAAGCTAAGAAGGGAGATTGAATTGAATTTCTATTGCTTTGCTATATACTTCTACTACCTCAACTGAAATTCAAGACTCAAGTGAACTCAAGGGCACAGATCACAACACACACAACATTCTTTTCATTTCTTGAGCATTCTCCTATTTTTTCCTCTTTTACTCAGTTTGACTTTGACTTAACTTTTGCTTTTGCTTTGCTTAACTTTAGCATTTCCCTTTGCTTTGAGTTAGATTATATTGTTGTGTTGTGCTAGGAGTATAGGACTCTTAGTGAAATAGAGTTCTATTTTATTGTCAATTCAGTTCATGCTGATTTGATTTTTATGCCTTCCCATTCTATTCAATTCAACTGTATTACGTGATGTTAAAAGATAAGAGTTGAGGTTGAGTTGAACTGACTCACTCACTCACTGGACTTGACTTTGTTTGGGAGATTTCTTAAGTTTGACTTTTTTCCTACAGAAATACATATGTAAATTAAATATATCTATGTACAAATGTTTTCTGTCTATGTACAGATATATGTACATATAAAAGTTAACGCATGTAATGTTTCTACAAACTTCTATACAAATAAATGCAGCAGAAAGAAAAAATGCACTTTAACGTGGCTGTTCAACCATTACGGTTTAAATTGTGTTAAATAATGTTTGTTTACTTGTAGTTTCTTACATATTTGCAGTTTTTGTGGAGATTAGCTTAGCTTTTGCTTCTGGCTTGCATTCTGATGATTTATTGTTAACATGCATACAATGAGTGAGTCCATTTGACTTGACTTCAGTTCACCTTTGATTCTTTGATGTCTGATGCTGATTGTGAGCATTACTAAATGTGCTTACATGTTCTATAACTCATTTACTACTCCTTATTATTATCATTGTATTGTTTCTATTGTTTACCTACATATTTTAATTTTGTTAGGTATATATACTTTTATTGTGGGCGAATCTGTGTCTAAAAATGTCGGCACTCACTGCAATCTACTTAAAAGATGTTTTATTGCTATTTATTGATCATTCCTCCTTTATTATGAGTTTATCTAGGTAGATAAATAGAAATAAGGAGAATTGAGAATTCCTTTTCTGTCATTCATTTCTTTCCTGCATCTTGTCTGGTCTGATGCATTTTTAACGTTTTCTTGTTCGTCTGGCTAATAAATAGTATTACTTTTGGTTTCACAAGGCAATTGCAATGGCTTTATTTGGATAATTCGAATTCTGTGTCGTCTCCTTGTGCAATTAAAAAAACAATAATTAATATCTAATAATGGCTCGTTAATAAACTTAATTTTTTCAAGTCGAATACAATGGGCTAACTGCTTACCTTACATTATAAACGTTTTAACTCGGTTGGTGTGTCATGTCATTAATAGTAATTGTATTTTAGTACTTTTAATTATTAAATGTGACCAAGTTGAAATAATTCAAATTAAACTGTAATTGTTTCCCGATTTTTTAACAGCAAAATAATATCCTAAACTAGAAGAGTAGGTAGTACAATAGTACATATAAAGGAATAAAAATGAATGATTAGTTTGAATAGTAGTATAATTAAGTAATAAATTAAATTTTGGCACAAAATAAATTCTTTAGTAATTCTATTCTATTCTAGTAATTCTTTATTGCAACAAACCTACTTCTGCAATGACGAAGGATTATTTACCAATTTTTATTAGCTTCCTTAAAAAGCCATGATTGTGTTTAGTGTTTCTATTTGGTTTTGCTATTATTGCATTACATTTATTTCTGGAGGAAGCAGTTCGATAGCCAGCCCAATTAGACATTATTTATTTCCTCTTTGCAAATTGTTGAATGGGCATACCTCAAAGACAATACAATGAGTATTGACATTGGGAGCTGTGAAGTGAATTCCAATTATTCCCAATTATAAATAAATAATTATTATAGTTAAAATGTGCAAACAAACACAGACAAATATACTTTTAAAGTTCATACGAGTAGGTACATTTTCTACATAAATGACACGCACACATGGTAGGTAAATGCATAAAATCGTGTTAATTCCTCACTTCGAGCTGAAACAATAGAAAAGGCATTAGGAGTGGGACCCCCTGCTAAGATAGTAAATCAACAACTATTTAAATAAAATACATCCAAGCTATTTATCACACCACGACACTCCTATACTATAGCAAGATGCAAATGTATTATGAATGAGTGCAAAAAATCAAAGTTTTCCTGTCATCGGGCGTGAACATAAAAATATTAACCGTGTAATTCCCCAATTGTCAACTAAGCAATGAGAATCGCTTATAATAAGACATATTATATGTACTAGGTATATCTGAATGACACGACACATCAGCATGTACCTATACTTCTAAATAATGCGGCAACGCAACGTTCCTACATATCTTGACTTGTCGCGTCAACAAAACTCATAAACTAATATAACACTACAAAAAAAAATTCAGAACACGTGCATGAATGCAAATTTTAGCAAGATCAACATTAGTATTCAGGTATTTCTATTATAATGTTTACATTAAGTGTATCATTGCCATTGCTGATACATTTACTTTTCTATATTTGAGAGAAGTGACATTTATAAAAACACACATAGTTGTGTAAAGTAAATGTTTCCTTCATGAAAATGCAAATGACTTCTGCCCACTGGCTTGGTTGTTATCTTATGTTAAAGTAAATGGCAAATGATAAAAGTAAAGAAGAATGAAATAAAGATTTTGCAATTGCAGTTGAAATAGGCAGATGAATAATAGCGAAACAATGCAATGGCCAATAAGTGGACGGGCACGAGAACATAACTCAATGTAAATTAACGAAACCAAAGCAATAACTAATGCTATTAGTTTAGTTTCTTTACGAGATACATGATTTGCCTTGCTGAAGTGAGAAAGGTAGACGTGTAATTGTGTTTGTAATACATATTGGACAACAAGCTATACTTCGAATAAATACATAGATCTTCTATCGAAAGAACCATCCTTCTTGTCATAAAGAAAATAAAAGAATACTTAGTTCAGCCCATAATGAAGTCAAGTTCAGTTCAGCTTACCTAGCTTAAGTCTAAAGATTTACATGCACAGATCACGAGCAACTTTTGCTTTACTTTAAGAATTAAGGTATATAATCTATATGCTATATACACAGGTACATAATGATTTAGTTAACGTTAACATCGCATACCAAAGTAACAACTAACTGAAAGGAAACCAAACCACCACATCCCTGCAAAAAATCTTCTTATATACATCGGGGAGCAAATTCGAAGTGAAATAATAGCAAACTGTGACTTTGTCAAGGCCAGCCGGCTGAATACATACATTATATACCTATAGAATGTGACCAGATCATTTCTATCATCTAATCTATGTATACAACTGCAAATATATGTCTACGAACGAACTAAGAATACCTCTATGCAAATGGAAACAGAAACACACTTCAATAAGTAGTGCGATTCTAATGCGAGCTAAATTATAGCCAATATTATGGTAGTAGTCACTACACTAGTGCTATTGGCAAATTGGCAGGGATAGGTATATTCTTATCCTCTATGCGAAAATGAGATATTTTGTTGGGCCAGTATATATCTAAGTAGGCTAGTATAATGTAAAATAAACGGATGAGATGATAAGATTACATTTAAAGCTAGGTTACTAAGGTTGAAGTACGAACGAGTTGGGTGTAACATTTTCGCACATAACCTTTAATGGCAAGATCGTTTTTTTGTGTCTTTAGGTTATTCTAGGTAAGTTACTCACTTGATTTTTGACTTGGAGCGGTTGACGCTTGAATTGAATGTTGAATCTTGATAGTGGATGCTACAATAGATCGGGAGAATATTTCATTCGATCTTGGTTTTGGTTTAGTAATGATGTCAAGTCCAATCCAAATCCAATTGCATCCAAGCAAGTCAAATCAATGCAAGATGTACCTATATAAATGTAAAGAGCTAATAAGATGAGATAATGGGATTGAATAGGACAAAGAAACAGCTGTCGAAATATTATTTGCCTTTTATGCAAATGAGTGCGGTGGAGTTGGGAGTTAGACCGGCTTTTCTTCTAAAGAGCAAAGCCAAAGAGAACTGAACTTTTTAGTAGAAATATTGCAGGGAGATTAAAATCAGCCCTGGAGACAAATAGAATGAGAATTCTGTAAGAAAATTCTAAAAGAATCAAATTGAATGGAATGTTTAATGAGATTGAGTTAGGAGCAATAGCAATGTGGGTCTATTATAGTTTTGCTTAGTTTGGTATTTAATGTTAAGAATGTGAGGGAAGGCAATTAGCATTTTAACATACCTTAGTAATATATGCACAATTGTTGAAAAATGGCTTTTGTAATTCTTTAACAAGATTCCTCTGTTTATGATGATTACAGACTGTGATTTTCCTGATGCTTTTGCTGAGCTGCCTTTTGCCGGCGACAGAGTCGCGGCCTTTGGAACCAGAAACGCCTGAAGATTGGAATGCAAACGAGGAGAGACTGCGAAAAGAAAACGAACCAAAAATAAGGAGCATAGGAAACTCTAACAGTAGGTTATATGAAGAAAATCCGGAATTCGGATCTAAAACTACGAATAAAAATACCAGTATGGTCGTCCGTGTGATTGTTAGCTCCTCATCTTCATCTTCTTCCGACTATGAAGGAGATTTCTCCGGTTTTCCAGCTTTTCAATTTACATCTTCATCTTCTACCACAACGACGACGGAAAAGCCTCCAAGCTCCAGCAGTAGTCTTCCTAAGGCTAGGAAACAAACCGTACCAGTTCCAGAACTAAGTAATAGAAGTAATAGTCCAGGACGAGGTCATGGACAAAGATATTTTCTGCGACCTAAAAGAATATCGACATTTACAGCAAAAACAGGAGGGTCCACACCAACACCCAGAGGGATACCAACCACAATAACAGCAGCGACGACGAAAACAACTCCGAAATCAGATTTTTCTACTTCCTCAGCCGAAGATGAGACTGAGGGAGAAAGAGAAAGTGAGAAAATAGTGAAAACAAAGAAAAGCAGTGAAAATATTTTCTCTGCATTTTACCGTGTATTTTCAAAATCAAATGTAAAAAATAGATCTTCAGTTTCTTCAGTGTCATCTGAACCAACCGCATCAGCACTGCTCAGTGACCGCGAAAAGGATGACAATTTAAATGACAATGATAATAATTCACCTGTAATGAGTGACTCTCAGAATGTTGAGAGATTTCAGGTGTACCCTCAGCTTATCAGGAGTAGGATAGAACTAGCTTATAATGTAAATAATAGGAAATCTAGCAATAATAGGAAAACTTTCGTAGTAGATAGGAATAATAATAATAAAAGTGAGACTCTCGATGTCAGAGGCTTCGGGCCGGACGCCAAAGTCGTATCTGTCGTCACCCACACGAAATCTGTTGCAGTAAATACTCATCGGAGCAGCAAGCATGTGATAACCAACTCGAGACCTTTGCCAGTAAGAGCCCGACCGATTTATCAGCCAAAACCTGCTGAGACGGCCATAGAAGCTGTCACAATCCCCACCCTTAAAAATTCCAGTGCACCCAAGAAAAGTGGCCACAGTCCAATTATTGCTAGTAATTCTTCTCCCCGAACCAGTTACAGTTCCAGCGCCAATAATGTATCTCCCCTTGCCCAAGCTCTTATTCAAGACTCAACAATAATATATAATCCAATTACTTACACTACCATAACCCCCAGTAATCTAAATCTAAATCCAAGCACCGCACAAATAATCACCACTCCGAAAACGACACCCACTACTCAAAAATCAACATTATCCATATCATCCACCAATAGTTGGCACCAGCCAGAGAAAGTCTGGGGAGAGCCAGCACAAGTGTGGGGAACTCCGGGAAAAGTTTGGGGCGAACCGGAGAAAGTTTGGGGAGAGCCTGCTAAAGTATGGAGCGAGCCTGCTCAACCTTCTTGGCTACAACCAGAACCTTCTTTAAGGTTCGGGGGTAGCACTACAACTCCAGTACCAACAATACCTCCTACAACTTTACAACCCTTCTTGCCACAAAATCAAAACAAGAAAGAAAGTTTAGAGGATGAAGAGGAAGATGAGGAAAATAATTCACAAGGCTCATTTTTCCAGCTGGGAGAAGACGAAGATGAAGAAATGGAGGATGAGACTGGGAAAAACAGTTGGGAGTTGCCCGAATTGAGTCCACAGGTTGATCACACTTTTGTTGGAGGTCGATCTTCAGTCTCAGTCTCATCTCTAAATAATAATAACAATAATAATAGACATTCTAGTACGAACAGTTTCACTAACAATAATAATAACAATAAACAGTCTGAGGGTGGTAGCAGTAGTAATATCAATACGGGAAATGGGATCAATTCAAAAGGATTTGCAATTACCAACACCAGCCCGGGAGGGGGGACAAATAGAAATAGCAACAGCAACACTAACACATTTAGTAGCAGTAGTAGTAGTAGTAGCATTAGCAGTAATAGTAATAGTAGAGACGCTTCATCACCAGTTGATGCCGAAAAGGAAAAATCCGGCAAAAAATTCGGTTACGTACTCGAGGGAGCTGATGTTCGCAAATATCGGGTAGAAGAAAGAACTCCGGATGGATACATTGTAGGCGAGTACGGAGTGCTAAACAATGAAAATGGATTTCTACGCGGTGTCAGGTACACTGCGGATGGAACTATCAATCCTAGACTTATACACGAAGCCCTTATGAAATTCTTAGCTCTTTAATTTCCTAATAGCATCGTTTACCCCTAAAAAATCATGCTAATAACCATGTAGGATCAACCATTAACTTTATTAATGTGATTATCAGCTCACCTCTCCATTCAAACTCCAGTCCAGCAAGCAAGCAACAGTTCACTTAGACTTCAGCTCACCAGTTTAGATTTCTTCAGAGATATTAGCGAATTAGTGAATACCAACCTTTTGAGATTAATCGATTACCTTTGTGAAAGAACCGACGCGATAACGATTCAATTAAATGTTATTACTTATAATTTAATTTCTATTACATACCATGTCCATACATACAAAAGAACTGGTTATTATGGCCATATCTTTTCGCAAATATTCTTATTAGTGTATAAGTACTAGATAGGTACCTTCAATAATTGGGTACCTAATTCTTTTACGCATATAGGGAAAATTATTATGTTTTTTTATGAGATGACTGCAAAATGTTTAGTTATATATTTAATATTATGTAGTTATGTTATTCTTAAGGTGGAGCTACCTGTAGCAGGCATTGTGACAAATGGGAAATCAATAACGTATCATCATATCAACCCTGTTTCCAGCAGATTTTGGTAATATCTTCAAAATTTCCCCTAGAGGGGTTCACAGATATATTTTATCTTCTAAAAAGAATTTTTCCACAGAAAGGCGGAATTCCTTTAACATATTTTTGCTCTTTCAAAAAAATTTGCAACAAAATGTGACCTGTTTCTACATTGATTTCATATTGTGACAATACCCCATAAGGTGCCCACTTAATGTTGTATTGTATTACTGATGCTGATCTGATGATGTTGCCTTGCCGTGTTACTTATTATGTGTTTACACTCTTTTGCTCACTACTTACCTACTTATCCTTATGTTTACGTTAGTATTATGTTACGTTAATATGTTATATGGACCATTTGTGTTTTGTTTGTTGTATTTGTATTTGTATTGTATTTTTTGTTGGAGGATGAACTTTGACAGTACGAGCATCCTGTTTCTATCGTATATATTGTAATAATTGTAAATATGTATAATGTAATGTAAATATTATTCTATTCACTCACACATACTGTACACTTTAGACTTTTGCATCAGAATCCGAGATTTCGTTTTAAAAAACTGATAAGTTGTTTATCCTTGTTTTTTCATTCGTTCATAGATTTAGTACATAATGGTGGTAGAGGTACAGCACAACGTTGAAACTTGTAACTTGAAACTCGAAAGTTCTTGAAAACTTGGCAGAGTTTTCTGATATCTGATGATGATAATGATATTCTAACCAAGAAGTTGTAATAAGGAAATCAAATCAAGTTTATGTTACAAATTAGTTAAGCCAATAAATCAATACATTTCTTCCATCAAGCTAATTTTTAAAGAGAGTGCCCAATCAATTAAAATTGTTTATGACCCTATGCGGATAATGATGTGGCATTTGGTTATTGTTTGTTAAATTGCAATCACGATTCTTCTCTGGTCCCTATCGCCCTATGCGGTCCTATGTTAAAAATTATAAAAATCTAAAATTAAAAGACGCAGGTACACCACGCTGCAAACTTTAGACAATATTAATGTAATTTGTATACAAGTCAATTTCTCTAATTGTCATTCAATAGAAATAGAGTTTTTTAAATTCTAAGATACAACTACCGTACCATTTACCATGCCATGTAAAATCTCAATGAAATTTGTAAAATGCCATAAAAGAAAGAATAGTTCCAAACCGACGGCCTTGGTTGCTCAAATTGATTGATTTTCTGTCATTTATTTGCATAGGATTTCCATTTCGTCATCCTTATCTTACATCTGTCGAACAATTATATTCTATTATGTGCTTTGGAACCTCTGTGGGCATATAGGTACATAAGTCATGTTTAAAACTCTATATACAATTATAACTACTGATTTTTTAGGTAAACTTTGTTAGGACGCTTGTTGCATAAAATTAGTACACTCGTAGTTAGCATACATAAGTCTTAGTTTCTATTTTGCATTGTACTAATAAAATGGTCAGGGTGAGACAATTCGTTCGTTCATTTTACACAACAGTGTCCTAGAGACTTGGATTGAGCGTGAACGTGAAGGTAAAGGTAACGAATGCAAAAATGTAGATATAAGAAGGCTTAATTCAAGAAGAAAACTTCTTAGACGCTGACATGACATCGACATCCGAGACATAACACAACACGTACTCCTTAATAGCTAACTAATCGTATGCATAAAAATTGCTGATAACATTAGATAGGCTAAATGACTGCATAAGCTTTCCTTTAACTATATAAATGTTAACAACGAACATCAAATCAGCGTCGACTCTCCTGTCAATAGATAGACATGAAAAACACACATAGAAATCAAGCCGCTTAAAAACCAAATCAATCTTTAAATGAAATGAAACGAAGTAAGAATGTACAAGTAAAGGCAACTATTTATTTATGTTTAGTTAGTTATAGATAAGACAGTCCAGGAGCGTGATGCGATAGTCATGTTAAAGAGAGATGATTGATTAACCCTTTCTGACAATAGATTATTAGTGGTGATAAGGAGAAGGATATTATGCAGATGTATGCAAATAAATAATGAATTGGAAATGTTAGTATATCTAATGGTTGTTCAAGCCTAATCTTATGACTAATGGGTTAACTAAGAATATTGTGCGTGTAAAGTTCCTACCTACACTAATAAGAAATCATATTTGCTATGCACAGATCGTAAACTGTAATGTAATCTAAACTGTGTATTTACTTACTGTCTTACTGTTCCAAACGTGTATTTGAGTAGGTAGGCAATATATTTATTCTCAGCTACACAACCTTACACATGGACTTATAGTATTTATTAGCTTTTGATAAATACACAGTACATTATGACCAACTATATAGTATATAAATGTTTTAGGTACTTACCTTCTACCTTTACAATAAGTAGAAGTTATGATTAAATTAGATTAAATATACATTTCTAAACTCAGTACATGTACATAATATGTCCTAGATAAAATTCAAAAACAACCAGAAATGCAAATATTATTTTGCCTTGCAAATTATTTCCAGAGTCCAGTATTTTACAAATATGTAGTAAGTTACAGATCAATAGGGGTAGAAAAACATCTTGATATTTATTTATATATTGTGCGTGCCATTCTAAAAAAATATTATTTTGTAACAGTCTCCATTCCAAAAGCACCTTATTCCAAAACTGTATTCAAAAATGCCCAATATAAATACTTAACTCGGGATACAACGCACTTTTAGAAATATGTCAGCATTTTAGCAAGCTGCACTGCAACATAATATGAATCTATAAAATAATTTTGAAATTTTGAATCATTTCTAACAATGGTTTGGCTAAATACTTAAAATTAGATTATTGTGGCCTTTAAAACATTTGATTTCAATTACGGGTAATATGACATTAATGGTTGATAGGGAATCTTGACTATGACGTATACAGTATACAAAGGCACAGAATAATATTATAGATTTAGATACGTACATAAAACTTGAATTAAATTACCAACTGGAAAATATTAAAGATATCCATGCAAAATTGAGAACTGTAGTACACCTGGCCTGGTTAATATATTATTATAGGCTAGGCCATAATCCAAGCCAGATTCTACTCTGTTCCATTACAAATGAAACTCTCCTGTTCTGTCGTTTTTGATTTATAGAGAAGGATGTACGCTCTCCCGTCTTTCCTCGTGTGTTATCTGTACTAATAAAACGATAACTAATCAACTGCATACACCTACATGATGATGATTATGATGATATAGTGCAGGCAAACATGGAAAAACCAAGGGCTGGGTCAACATATCGCATAACTGTCTGCATATTATTACCTAGTTACCTATTACCTACCTAGACTCTAGACTTACCTACCTAAAGAATTTGCAACTCGGGTGGATCTGCATTCTCTACTCTAAACTTACCTACATTTATGTATTTATCATTACATATCCATTACAGTTTACATCTTTCCATTACAAACAACAAACTGGGCTTGTACCGCCAAATCACATTCCCAACATTATTAATGTTAATTGTATTGAAGAATTTTTCATTTATTTAAGTGTACAGCTGTGGATTTCTGGCTTCGTAGGTAAATAAATAACGTACACAAACATTCCAAGACAAATTGAATTCCTAAATATTCCTACTGCCTACAGTATTAATTACATAAATTAAATTTTTTCTTGACAATTTTTGCAGAACTCCTCTAAGAACAAGGGAATCCAATCTAGAATAGTAAAAATCGCTGCTCAATATTAATTAATGATTCAATTATTATTACCCTTTCAGAATTATATAGATCGCTTACTCGTCTTACTTTGAAATGTTATTTGAATTAAACAATTTAACAAAATATTTATAACTATGAAGATCCTTAAACACTAATTATTATGTATATATCCAGCATGTAAAATAAACTACAGAACACTCTTTTAGGGAAACTACGTGACGAAGACAATAATTCATATCATTTTCTGTAACTGAATTTCTGATCTGTATTTCTGCCTTTAAGTTACATTTTTATTGGCACCTTGGTTTGGTAGCTACTGCTGTACATGTAATACTACTTGATAACATTTTTTAGTAAATAAAATACCTGTATAGGCGGAGGCAAAATAGATTTACCTACTCGAGAGTCTATAAATAAACTTGTGTGCGTAAATAAAGACGTCATTACTGAACGATGAGTACCCACTACCCACGAGAAAATAATGTGTCATGATTTTCTTCCGCTGCATTGCATAGAATACTGAATTGAACTGTATTGGAATGCAGCAAGGGTTCATGGTCAATCTTGAAAGTGTTTAATAGTAAATAAAATGTGCGTTATGCTATGCAGAAATGAAAAGGCAATAGTATTTTATTGTCCATAGCAAACGTAAGGAATTCGGAGCAAGAAAATATCAACCAAAGGAGAAAAAAATTCCTCCCTTGTAACTTACTACATAAGTATTTTAATGGCTTCCCATTTATCACACAATTGGTATGCTATTATTGAGCATTACCTATGCAAAAAGTACATAAACACTATTGTGCATCCTTCTATCTGTGTTCCGGTGCACCACTATTTATTTTGCCATTGAAATGAAATATTACCTATACTTCTCTGCTGGACGTATCTATATACTTAGCAGTTATAATAATATATTATTGATTCAAAAGTTTTATTTTTTATTTTTTTAAACCTGATCTATATAATAAATATATTAATATGTTGAATGTACTTGGTATGTACTGTACAAACATAATACTGAAGAACCTTATACAAAACCATTACAGTATGCAAGCATCTAACTGCCTATATGAATGGAACAAAGAGGCAGTGTAAAGCTGCCCAGCATCAATTACATAACTATTGATCTGCCTATATACTTAACAAAGGAACAATCGGAACAACAATACTCCACTGCAATGCCTCTTAGCAGGTAAGACAGCAAACAATTCAAAGAGAGAGCAATTATGCAAACTCGTTTGATTAAAACTTTAAAGGAGGGAGTTAGTTTGCATTAGACAGTAACCATCAACTAAGGTAAGTAGCTTCGCTGGCACAATACAAATACTAAGTAGAAATTGAGATTAGTAAGTAATACATAATAAAAAATACATGTCTATGCCTATTACATAGCATATCCTAGACCGTTCTCCAATTCAGTGAAATAATATACAATTTGTCATTTTTATTTACTACTAATAAACTACAATTAAGTATAAAATATTCGGCTATAATAATGATGATGCATTTGCCTTTGCTTAACAAAATATTTTATAAAAAAGGTAAACTTATGACAATAATATTTAGCTAAGTAATCATAATATAGGCTTGTATTTATATCTTATACTCATGTAATATGACAAGCACACACGTGTGCAATTTTTATTAATGTAAGAAAAGTGAGAACAAGCTCTGTAACATTGGTCCAGATAAGTTATCTGTGAGTATTAAATATTTATTATCATTGATAAAGTTTGACTGTAAACGACAGCCATCAAAATAGATGGTTTTGATTCTATGAGAGGTTTAATTAGGAACTGAATGATTTGCTTGTAAGATTTCCGGAGTATTTTGTGGGATATCAATGTGACCTAGGAGAAAGAAAAGCAAGGAACATTAAGGATGTTCCGCATTTGCCATTTTAATTGCCACGTAACTTGATAATTGCTTTTTTTAATTCACTTACAAGTGTGTCACATTTTACTATACTATTATTGCAGTTGTTGCTACTGGGTAGATAGGAGATACAGTTGATATTGCTGGATACCCTCCATATCCATATCCACCCCCGATGTAGGGAGAGTAAGGAGAATAGGCAGGTGTAACAAACCCAGCTCCGTAACCAGAGCCTCATAATAATTTGAAAAATTCAATGAAATTCAATTTCCTTGTTGTTTTGTAATTTAGAATTAAGTAGATTTACTTAATTAGTTACCTCCAATTATCACTGCATCAGGTCTACAGCAGCAGTAGTAACACCCTATACAAATAAGCACCAAAAAGATCAAGGAGAAAATACTGCCAATAATCTCCGCTAACCTGAAAACATTAGGTATAAGGGTAAAAAGTGAGGAAATTAATTAGGGAACGACTACTACACTTTTAATTTGATTAATTTTTTCCACAGAATTTACTATTCAGCTTCTGGCTGGGATACATTCATATTTTAATTTACTCAGTAATTAAGATACTATTTAATTTGGGAATTTTGCAGGGATTATTTGTAGTAGTCATAAGAAGTCAACTTACATTTTATTTCCTTAATACAAATGGTATTTGGTATTGTAAGCTGCTCTATACGAAAGATTTGTCCATGCCACTAAAAATTTTGAATTCGAATTAAATACACTGTGTTTTGGTTTAGCTGTCCATGATTATGATATGGAAAATAAAATCCTTCAATAGATATCGATACCTATTTATTGATTCAAATGACAAACAAGATAATGATGTCGTAATTAAATCAAAGGATAATTCTAAGAAATTAGAAAATAATAGAAAACGAAAGCCTAAAAAATCTCAAACAAGTCCGAAAGAGAATTTAACTGAGCATATTGAGGAAGAAATTAACCCAGACCAGGCAATTTCACCGAATTCCGTCTGTGATATTTGTGATGTAGAATTTGATGCCCTTTCCACTTGTATTCAATGTGATGAATGTACGGGATGGTACCATTTGCATTGTGCTGAACTAGAACATTTAAGTATATCCGAAATTAATGATTTAGATTGGAAATGTGAATTCTGTGTCGAATTCCTACCTGATCTCAGTAACATTTTGGAACGTATAAGAAACCCTGGGACAGAAATACAATCGCAGAAGTCAGTAACTGGCAATGAAAGCAATATTGAAGATTTAACTCGTTCAAAAAATGTTCCTTGTTCCTTTTGTGGAAAATTGTTTAAAAATGAACGTGGAATATCTATACATATCTCAAAAAGTCATCCATCAGAATATAGATCATCGTTGATGGCTTCAATAAGTCAAGATGAAGATGGAACTGTAGTAGATCAAAAATCAGGGTCAGATAAATTATCCAACAAAATGATAAAGGTGAATAATGAATTAAAAGAGATAAACTCGGAACTTGTGGCTCTTCTAAAGGACTTTGAGGAAACAAAATGTAATGTAGTAGTAAAGCAGTTAGTGCAATGTCTAAAAAATGCTAATTATAAGCTTCCTGGACCATTACATCCTGCAAAAAGATTTTATAATATGCGGAAAAATAGGACAATGTTCAAACATAGTAACTCTTCTTATCAAATATCAAAGAATCCAATGCGTGCAGATGCCAGGGCAAGGAAAATAAGAAATGATAAATACAATTATGAATTGGTGCAGTTTAACTACTATAACCAGAGGAAGAAATGTGTAAACAAAATATTCCAAGGTAATCAAAGAAGATGCCCGATTCCTATAAATGACCTATACCAGCATTTTCAGAATAGATGGGGGAATGCAAATGAGCTTATTCGAGAAAACTATAACACTATCACAAATGAAGATCAAGAATTATTAAATTCAACCTACAGCATATCAATTTCGGAAGAGGATATTGAAAAAGCAGTACATAAAATAAGAGTTGATTCATCAACGGGGCCGGATGGAATATTTCCTAGGACAATTAAACTTACTAAGTGTAACGTAGTGTTGTCAACTTTGGCTAATATTATGCTAACACATAATATTCTACCGGAAGTCCTATGTGAAGCAAAAACTATATTAATTTACAAGAAAAAGGGAGACGTGCAAGACGCAGCGAATTGGAGACCAATATCTATTTCATCTGTAATACGAAGAGTAATAGAGAAAGCATTAGAAAGTAAACTACGCAAATTTGTTACGTTCAATTCATTCCAAAAGGGTTTCATCAATGAGCCAGGATGCCACATAAATACATCAATTCTTAATGGATGTTTAACAAAGGCTAAAAAGGAAAAGCTAGATTTTGTTGCCTTGATCCTCGATGGTCATCAGGCGTATGATACTACCGGTCACCGCCACATGAATCTATCTCTGAAAGAGCTTCCAATTCCCGATAATTTGCGAAATTTAACATTGACACTTCAAACAAGTAATTTTACAAGGATTCATTCAAGTGCTGACGTATCTGATCCCATATTTTTCAAAAGAGGCATTTTTCAAGGCTCTTCGCTATCACCTATAGTTTTCAACATTTCTATCAATTATGTATTCAACGAGTTAACCAGCCCTTCAATAGCCAATGATCATGGATTTCCAGTGTCTAAAGACTTGCAAAAATTATCTATTCTTGGATTCGTAGATGATTTAGCACCACTAGCTTGTTCAAGAAAATCGGCGGCAGCATTATTTTCTATGACCGAAAGTTTATTAAATGAGACTGGTTACAAAATAAGCAAACATAAATCAATAGCAATTATTGTTGAAAAGGGTTACATATCCAAGAATGACCTCATACTTGAAAGTGGAGACTCTATCAAAGCGTTAGACCCATCTGAGACAATAAAATACCTGGGAGTTAATTTCTGTAATGAAATAATAGTGGACCAAGGAAGTATCCTGAAAAAGTTAAATGAAAAGCTGAATATACTGTCGGGAACACCTATGCTTCAGTCAGATCAAAAACTAAATATAATTAACCAGTATATTTGGCCGTTACTTGTCTATTTCCTTCAAACAACCCCATCAAAAATGTTTTACATCACTTTTTTGGATAAAATTGACAAATCAATAAGGAGTTGTGTTAAGGAGATCCTTTCGCTTCCTCATGATACTAATAATAATATGATGTACTCTCCAAGAAAGTTAAAAGGATTACAAATAACGTCAACGTTTTGGGAAGCATATCTCCAGTGTTTCAATATAGTTTCAGTTCTGGAGTCCTTGAACAATCCGTATGTGTCCTTATTTAGGGATTATAAAATGGAAAAAGACCAATGCGTAAAGAAACTAGGATTCTCAGAACAGGATATTGATAAATTGAGACTAAAGTTAAATCTGAGGGAATCAGAATATAAAAAGAAACTAACCCAAGATATGAGAGTTGAATTGAGACAAAGAGAATTTACGAAATGGACTAATCTCCCTCAAAAAGGCAAAGGTGTTATACTTTTCAAGCAATGTCAGTTTGCTAATAACTGGATATATGATAAAAAGGACCTCACGTACTCAGAATGGATCTGCAGTTTAAAGATGACTGCAAATGTAGTAGCAGTAAGAGCCACCCCTGGTCGATCTCAGAATGCCCGTTGTAGAATTAACTTATGCAACGAGTTCGAAACCCTAGCCCACATTTTGGGATTTTGTGACCATGGATCATTATTGCGAAATCTTCGTCATCATTCAGTTCGATCTAGTATTGCAGATGCATTGAAAAAAGTTAATTACACAGTGTTTGAGGAAATACATTGTATCTCGGAGGATGGCTCAAATAGAAGAATAGATATAATTGCTATGCGAGCTAAAGAAGGATTTATCATAGATCCAACAATCCTATTCGAAAGTCACGAAACGCAGCCAGAGGAGGCTCACGAGCACAAGCGATCTATCTATGATCCATGCATTCCGTATCTTAAATCAAAGTATAATCTGGACTCAATTGAAACAATAGGTTTGATGATAGGTGCCAGAGGAACTATACCTAATT
>JAQFYC010003352.1:0-21054 GCA_034694165.1 Tomocerus mixtus | reverse complement strand
AGAATAAATGCTTATATAAAACTACCGAATGCTTCATTTCACACTAGAATGCATCATGCATGCACTGTACTAATCATGATCATGATTACAGATACCAAATTGTACATATAATATATGACTAACTACTTAATTGTAGCTTTTGTACTGAAGATACAAACTACAATACAAATACGCTATGCAGTGTGTCTCCTAATTGACAGAAAGGGCAGTATACAATATGTGCCATACCATTGCATCGTATTGTAGTAGTACAAGTACAATAAACGTGTATAGATTAAATAGTAGCCGATACGGAAGCCTTGGAACCTTGGATTGGTTTAGTTGATATTTCCCCAGAAATACGGTACAGATACAAAGAATGCATGTATACGTTGGTAAGTAAGCATTGTATACAGATCCTTGGATATAAAACTAGGGCAAGAGTATAGTAAATGACATACCTCATTGATCAAAGCGTCTATCTTGATCACATTGATATCATGCAAGTCAGAGAGCTGTGTCGTAAATTTAGCTCCATTAGGACTCGTCAGTTCCACACTGTTAATTTTCGGATCATTCGGATTGCTGGTGTAGATGAAGAACTCCGCTGGGGTCTGGGCGGCAGATGACTCAAAACTGAAATTGGCTTCCACGTAGGAGCGAGAGTCCCCTTTGTACTCTGCCTGATGAATCTGTTGGCGAGAGAGAAAGAGAATATAGTAAAGGCAAATCGTCAGAGAGTGTGGACACATCCATTATATTACATTACATGTCATAAATCCCAATTTGCATACATTAAACCACATTAGACCAAATGGATCACTCTCATCCTCACATACAGATACATACATTACAGATACAGCACAGTTGTCCATATACTGAAACAGTACGTTGTATTAAACCTAATGTACACTCATGCATACAAAACAGACTTTGAGCCACTTTCGGGCACTTTCCCTAAACTTACACTCATCTTCACAATAGTAAATTTATTTATATCCGGATATGGTACAACCAGAGATCTTGTCTTCTCCGCTCTGGTCACCAACATCTAATTAGGCTAAATATACATCTACAGCTCTTGCATATAAATCTACCATTCTATTGTCCTTGTCTTTACGAGTTACCTTCTTTGCTAATGTTATATATTCTACTGTAGTACAATATATCTGTACTATAATTTATTAGCATTAAGTCATGATTTCCTCACTTATCTTTAGCATTGAAATAAACTAGAGAAAGTAGAAAGTGACAAGACTAACATTTATTAGAATTAAGAGACATTTCCTAAATTCTAAGCAATTTGTTAATTCCTTTCCAATTTCACTTAGCATATTTGTACAAGCACTATCGCAGTACTGCACATACCATTAGCATTGCCTGTTTGATTTATGAACAATTTTACACGACAATTTGTTTACATTCCTTAGAAGACAATGCCAAAAGAGTTATGCTTCATGTTTAGAGAATTGTATAGCATGGTACTACTTTTTTGCTACTTATCTCAAGTATTAAGTATGTTTGCTTTACGTGAGTATGAATGATTGCATGTATATTTAGGCTATATAAGTACTATACTAAAGTTTATTATATCTGTATATCCGTAGTTTAAGAAGAAAAATATCAGATTTCACAGAATTTCGATTGTTCAGAGTCAGAGGAAGAAATTCCTCCAAACTATGCCTCCCTTTCGCAAAAAGCTACGTATATGTTTAAGTGTCAGAAAAATCTGTGAAATTTCTCCTTCAATCAAATCGACAATGAATGTGTGGATCTAGTGTAAGTATAGTATTGTGTTATTCTACTATTGCATTGTGCACATTGCTTTGGCCTGGATAGTTTTGCTTTTGAAATGGCATGGAGTTTCAGAAAATACCAAAGCACAATAAAATACAATACAATGAGGCTATTCACCCAAACAAAACCGCAATAAAAATAAACGATGTGGCACACACAAAGACTCACTCATCGTCATCCTCAGCCAACTCACCTCAAAAGTCAAACTATTAGTTTAGTTCTTGGCACGTCGCATTTTATTACTTGTTCGTGATCTAGAACAGCCGAAACTTATTTACTGTCTTAAACAGTGAAATACTATTAGACACCATATTACACTTTAGTCTAACATCTAATTCAGTTTGCTTTGCCAGTTATAAACATAATATAACACAAACCACGACACTTACACCATGTTATTATATTACTTTTATAGGCAGAGCATGCAATTTTATAGTGTATTAATAATAAATATCATGGTCCAAGTAGGTGCATAACATCTAACGATAAGTATGTGTACACTAGAATCTACTAGAGTGTTTTTTTACAAATATTATTATTATCAAATGCAGCATATAGGGAACTAGGTTCATTCTGGGTCAAAATGAGTGCAATATTCCTTATGCCAAAATTATTTTGATGCAATGAGCATTATTTGCAAACAATATCGTTTCGAAGTCTTGTTTCCTACGGACGTGTTTAAAAAAAGTAGACAACAAGAATGCAATGGTGTTGCAATGCAATTATTGTCATATTAAAATGAATCTCAGTGCTATTATGTGCGTGAATGAGTCTTTTACACAATAGTTGCGGTTTAGTTTAGAAATTAGAGATTGAAAGTCGCTTTATGTGCAGAACTACACTGAAACTTGAAAGGGAACAATTCTAAATCAAGCTAATGGGGTAATGGTATCACCTGAGACTTGGTTTGTGTTCGATGAATCTGTATCACAAGCTAAAATAGCTTGACTAGGTCTTTCAGGTAGTGAAGTACATATTTGTCAGTACTGTAGCATATATTCACTGCAGAGTTTAGCATACATCAGGTAGTAATGTGTATCAAAGTAAATGTGGTACTACTCTTTAGAGTAACAATTTTTACATCACATCAAAGGCCATGAAAATGGAACTTGGGAGATAATTTGCAGAAAATCGTTTGACTGCAATTTACTCGTTAGCATAGAACGCCAAAAAGGGACATTATTTCATTACGCTTACTCTTCTACTGCATTCACTACTCATTGCCTACCTGTTTACTCTTTACTGTTTTGGGTTTGTGTACTCGATAGAAATCCTAACATAGAAACGTCAACAGAAACAAGGATGGTCTGTGTTATTATAGCTTTTACAGCATTTACATTGCCATCATAAATTAGAGAACATAAATAGCACGTAGTGCACGTTTATTCATTCATCACATCACATCTCCCAAGTTGAGTCTTCTTTTTTAACTACCTAAGTACATCCAAGCTACTTATATATTTATGTACCTGTACAATGTAGCATACTACCTACCTACCCATTCACTATAATGAGTATATTACATATTTTCATACTAATAAGGTGTTCGTCCAGCTCATCTGCCTTTACTACCTCTCTTTGGTACACGAACCGTTTACAGAGAGACACTAGGCACTGATATAGTAATGTGGAGTAAAATAACTAAACTAACTGGTCTTCCTTTTTATGTACCAGACTTGTACATAAATGTCTATACTCCTAAAAGTAATGTACTCTACCATTATTTACCAACCAAAGAAAATGCATTACTTAATTTCTTCTACACTAGTGACTGCTAGTAGTGTAACGTTTAACATTGTAGTCACTAAATATTCACTCGGGTAACTGTAACAGTGCATATTAGGCTTAGAAATGTAATTTATGTACATGTATCTCTACAAATGCAAACTCAGACAAAAAAGAAAATTGCTCTACTCTACTGTCTACTTGTCTAGTCTGCTGTACTGTATTTCTGTATAGTTGGTTGTTCTATTAAATAAATTAGCTACACTGCACAAATAATGTCCCATCGAGAATTGGATGTGGCAAAAGAGCCGCATCAACACTATTGTGATATTTAGCACACATTTCACATAAAATACGGTCGCGTCAAAATAAAGAAACACAATAAATATTATTGCAGTGCTAATCTTGTGTGTATCCCATTCCTATTTATTTACTACACATACATAAATAGCTACCTAAATATATTTCAATTGTACGTACTACGTATTCTTAGATTCTGAAACTGATACCTATGAGTAGTACACTATCTATATAGTTTGCTAACTAACACTTGCTACACAAACTACTACCTACTATTAAATATCTCTAGAGTTTATTTGACAGAATGAATAGAAATACCTCAAGATGTATTTCAGCTTGACAACTATAACAATATAATAATATAAACACTCTGTCAACTTATCAAATCGCTTTCAACAAAGCTAACTTAAGAATAGATAAGTACAAAACTTACAATACAGTAAAAATACGAAAATCATTCAGCACCCTACGTAAGTATTTGACTCTGCTCTCAACAGATGAAAATAGACCGTGCAGACTCAATGTCCGAAGAAGCACAAAGAGATTGACGACAAGACCAGCGCCAGCAGTAGACCATTGAATTGCAATGCCCCAGACAAAAGAACGGATGTTAATCATACCGCTAATAATTCACACATTTGCACATTTGTACGTAAGTAATAATAGAATATTATATTGTAGTAATGGATACGGCGGAGATGAGGATGAGACAAACTGGTCTGAAGTATGCAGAAGTAGAAGTTTCTAATAATAAATGATTATTAGAGAACTGTCACCCATTTCAAATTCCCTGTCATAAAATCTGCAACACAATGACAATGGAAATGAGACACAGACACTCAAGGTGTAACAGTAACCTAAACTTAACCGTTTAAGTTATTCCTTTAGCGTTCTTAGCTTTAGGTAGCGTAGCATCTTCTCTTCAGCATATTTCATTGACAATAATAAATAAAGAAATTACAACGAAATCCTTCTTAGTAGTCACTTTACTGTTTAAGCAGCTTCTACTAACTACGGTACATGTATGTATGATACATGTTTCTTCGCTAAACTCTTCACTTTTATAGCGTTTTTACTGTTCTACCTACTTATGGACGAAGAAATATTTATTAATGCTTAACGAAACATGCTTTAAACTTTAACAGCATATCAGCCACACTCTACACTAACCTTACAAACAATTACGGTATAATCTGTTCTCGTCAAAATATACATACTACTGTATAGGTAGTCATACTGTTTTTCTTTTAGAGTGATAAAAATATTTCCGTACCATAATGGGCCAGTTGGATGACACGTCTTCCGTAAAGAATTTCTGAATGGTCATGAGAGCGTTGATAAGTTGTACAAAAGTTGACATATGAGTTGTAGGGCCAACTCCAGTTTCCCGAATGGTGAAATGCGGGCCATTCGTTCCTTCCGCGATCAACGAAATCTTTCCATCTCCTGAAATATCGACAATAATATTATTATCATTTCGTCTCACAAGTAATTCCATTCCACCAGACCACATCCCACATAACATAACGTAATATAACATCACTTCCACTCTTCACATAAATAAAATCACATTAGCAAGCGAAGGGGGAATTGCATTATATTCTAACATTACATAACTTCTTTTGCCGTACCACATGTAGTATACTTACACATCAAAATAACGTATAAGTCTTCTTTCTCCTCAATCTCTGTTCAGGATCCAGACCCAGGCCCAAGCGGAAGTTGCAAATCCAAACCAAACCAGTGTAAAATAATGTTAAGGGAATAAATAGCAGGTTCTGGGTAATAACAAGGCGAAAGGACCAAACAGGAGGACAACATAGGACAAGATAATCCTACAAAAGCAAGGCAAACAGAAAACAGATCATTCCGGACAACAATAACTTTCTTTGCTTTGCGTATCCCTAAATATTCTAATGCCAACTTATGTTTAGCTATACTATCTACGTTTATAGCTATAGCCCATTAATGTGCAAGCGAAATGGAAATTGAAAAGAAGCCGCATAGTTAGATTGCTTGCATACATCACATTCAGTCAAGTAAGAAGGCAAGCAGGATAGAAGCGAAGGTACATAAACTAAGATATCAATCCGATAGTTAAGCCAAGCAAAGAATGGCAAAGTTAAATAAAATTGGGAAATAGGAGTTTGAAAGGAAGAAGGAGCAAAGCAGGACAAGACTTGTAAAGAGTCGGAGCCGTCGAAGAAAGTCAAGTGAAGAGAAGTCGAGTCTTTACAAGGCAATAGGAAAGGAGGATGAGCCATCAAGGGAAAGTACAGGAGACAGATTCCCATTAGTGAATCTCGGATACAATAAGCCTTATTTAGCCATTACAACAAAACTACACATATAATATCAAATAATAATATCTCTTGGCTTCGTTTGGCTTTGGCTACTCTTCTCTCCTTCTATCACTATCACTATCACTATCCCTTAGAACCCAGTCCAATCCAAACCAAACCAAGCCAAACCACCTAGCTATTCTACTTACTATTCTATTGTAATGTAACTCACAATCAAAGTTTTACGCTAGCCTCTCTTTCTGTTGTACTCGGCCCTCTTTACTTTGCACCGCTAGTAAAATATTGGCGAAACTTTATACATTTATTTCCCATTCCTTCCTTTCCTTTACTCACTATTGAACTGAAGTTCAAATCTGTAGGTTCTGCTTCTGACTCTGCTTTCCCATAACATAACATCACATCGCCAATGTAATACCAACGCCAACACATAACATAACACTCAAAGTTACCTACTTACTACTACAAATACTAACGAACAAGTGTATCATATTACCTATATCTATCCATAAGTACTAACAATAAATACCTATGTAGATAGAGATACTCTAGTATATATGTAGTATAAAGGAGAGAGGAGTCTTCTTGTGTCAATTCCGATTCCAATGGATTAGATTTCCTTTTCTCTCTTTCATAGTTTAGAGCTTCCATGAGTTAAGCTTCGTTTCCAGTTACCTTTGTATTTATGGGGAACAAGAGGAACTTTTGCTAAGTGAGCGTCTTCTCTTCTACTACTACAACTAAATATATAGAATAGGTGCTTATATAATACTTCTATTTATAGAAAGACAAGATAGTACAGATAGTAAGAAACCTTATATAATAATGGGATACAGAAAGGCATCTGCTCTCTTCTTATAGTAAGCTAAAGTACATAAGTACATAATAAGTATTGCTACTGAATACCGAAAAGGAAAGGCTGTTGGCTTCGTTTGACTTGGCTAGGGCTACGCATCCATTCGTTTCACTTTATATGATTTTGATTTCGGAATTCTGTTCCGCGTACATATAATCGTAATCGTATAGCCTGCCATGCCACTCCTGTCTAAATAGATATGAGAATTTCAAAATTCCTCGCATGACTAGAACTGGAATCTATAGATATTTGTACCTACTCAATACCTACTAAAGATACGCAATGCAATGTAATGTGTTGGCTACTAACGTAATGTAACGTAACACTAATATCTCTTTGCGTTATAATAAGTCAAGTGAAGCTACGCATTTCTTTATGGTAGGTATGTCTATCTATCCTTTGCATTGGATTTGTATTGCCTTTCGCTTTGCTTTTGCCTTCCCTTGTATTGTCTTGTAATTTTATTTCGAATTTAATAGATAGAATAAGCTAGCACCTTCTTTTTGTCTGTATTTGTAGTGTCTGACTATGGTATACGGTATATTACTTCAGTATGGTCGAAGTTAGATGTTAAGTTGGTATTTCTGTGTATTGTATTGTATAGTTTCTCCAGCATTGGCATAGCATGACATGATTCGACTGGGGCAGCCAGCACCAAATCGTTATCAAATCTTTCTTACTTTTCCTTCTGGCTTGACTTGACTTGCTTTGCCACGAATTCGTTTCTCCTCATCCCAATGCAATGCAAGGCAATCCCGGATTTTTCCTTAAGCGAAAGAATCCCGAATAAACTCTAGTAAGTAGTATAGTAACATCAGAGCATTGGCTTCCTTTGCTTGGCTGACTTCTGCTCATAGTAAATCTAAAGGTATAATTTGTATAGGTATACTATACAGTACACAGTATAAGGTAGGGAATTCCAGTCGAGAAGAAAGGAGAGAGCAGGAGTCCACCTACAACTACAATTCGGTCTAATATATTGATTCGATGCTGAGCGAGTATTTCACACTCGTGCTTCTGCTATCTGCTGTGTGCCCGTTTGGTTGAGTTCCTCTGGTATGGCCTTGCTGATAGTTATCCGTTCCCGTAATCGTGCGTATAGGATAATAGCTAAAGCCATTCCAAGCCATGCCAGGCTAACCTACCTACTACCTACCTCTAGGTAGTACCTACACCCTAGCAAAGAAGAAATAAAGATAGCATCTGTGTTGGCGATAAATTTTATCATTGCCTCGCTTGCCCTAGACAAGAACAAGACAAGAAGAACGAAGGAACGAACGAAGCGTAAGCTACGTTTCTCTCCTTTTTACTTCTCTGTCTCTACTTTTCCTCTATCTCCCTTTGCGAAATTCAACTGAACTGAGAACTGAACTCCTACAGCCTATATGTACAATATCCTTTAACTCAAGTTAAGTCAAGTTATAGTACATATAGTCAAGTCGAGGCAACTCAAAGTCGAAACGTTTTACCTTTCCCCATAACATCACACACAGCCAACGCCAGCACAGAACAGAAGGAGAAGAGTATCTTTCCCTTTCTGCTAGTTACACTGATGTACAAAGTAATATCAGAGCAAGAGCAAGCCATAATGCAAGTATGAAAGGAAGCTATTAGCAGATACATCAGAAGATATCTGGGATATAATAATAAGGAATGTCAGGATTTTCCTATTCTAATAAAAATCGGAACGGAGAGACTAAAACTAAAGCCAGCCGGGCTAACTACATGTCTTACCTGAATTGCACTCGATATCCGGTGTATTACCTTGTTAACTGCAATATAATATAATGCAATGGCAATGGCACCGCATCCGAATGAATGTTATGGACGTAGTTACATAATACATACCTATACTACCTACCACGAGACGACTAGTTACAACTCCCACCCGTTTTAATGCCCAAGCTCAAGGTAAAAGCTCTCCGAATATTTTATCTTGCCGCACTTTGCTTGGCCCTCAATTCTCTGAATGTCTGATATCAATAAATGAGTTGCCTTGAATTGGAGATAGTCTTTATTATGCCAGTAGGAAGCATATGTCGTAGGCACATGACGCAATCACAAGCCGTTTCGAAACTGCAGCTCAGATTTTAATGAAATTGTCAAAGTTAAGCATTGAAATTAGCTTCACTTAAAAATATATACTATTGTCCTATAAACCTTTTAAAATGTCAAAAAAATATGTATTAACATGATAATTTTAGCAAACATCTTTTGGAAATGCCTTTTTTAGAAGAGTAGAAGAAGACAAAATGCCGGTGATTAAACCCAGGAATCCATCCAGCATGGTATTTTTGTGCCAACGACATATATATTTGAATCTGGCATTCTCTGTAATTGGGGGTTCTAAAGATTTCCTCAGCATATGGTAAGTTACCCGCTCCCACCTACACATAATTATAGTCTTACTAAGTCTACCCACTTAAAATGTATTAATGTCCTGTTCTGAAATGTAATAATATAATAATACAATAAGCACCTAAGTATTATGGAAATGAGGATATTCCCCTTTGTTCTCAGTCCGTCTGCCATGTCAACCTTCCACTTCAACTCAATTTCATTTGACATGACATGACAAACATAATAGACAGACATAATTTCACCCCTTATACTGATAATGCACCTAGGAGAATAGTCACAAGCTAGTCTTGTAGCGTCTCTTCTTCTAAACTCCTAACAACTCCCACCATTGCAACGTTTCCATTCAAATGCAAATGCAATGACTCCTCTTGAAGATAAAGACAAAGACAAAACTGTCATATTAAATCTTCCAATCGATTTTAATTTACTAGATATTAGAAGTTGTAACGTATACTGCAAGCGACAAATACTTACCTACGAGTAAGATACATGTCGTGTATGTTACTTACCATCACCATTGGGTAACTGTAGCTAAACTCAAAACAGAGTTAGAGGGAAGGGAAGGAAAGACAACTAAATATTTAATTGGATTCACTAATCATTAACTTATGTATGCATGTACCTCGCTTTCTTATCTAGCTATGCAGATAGCTACCACACCAATACTCTGCATTTACATGTACTTATAAGCCAAATGCTAAAGATAGTTTAGGAAGTTCAGTTCAAAGTCGAGTGGAGTCAGCAAATCCAAATCCAAGGCACGATGCAGTAAATCGGATGATGGCTTAATGATATTGCCATTGTATGCAAATGACATTCTTCTCTCAGTCAGACGAACTAATATCCATTTATACATATGTTACCGGAATCCAGTATAAATAGTCAGTCTTGTAGCTATTAATTGAACGAAATGCTTGCCTATAAACTTACAAATTATTTTTTGGTCATTCTTACTAACAAAAGTATTCTAATTTACTCTTGCTACATAACAGAGCGATTTTTTGCACAAGTACATACATTTATTAGGCCCGAAGAAGGATTGTTGGGCGATTAGGGTGTAATTCCACTCTCCAGCTCAGTCCATTTATGTTTCCTTCCGTTACACTTACAAGCAAATAAAAATAAATTCTCAATACCAGAAAATTAACTAATAAATTATATCTTGTGTGTAAGTACTTTGTGAGAGCATGGTAGAACTCCGTACGAGGAATTTATTACGTCGTAATTCTATACAGAAGGAGCTTTGTCTTGGCTAGAATCTTGTGCAAAATTAATGTCGGTACAGTTAGGAACCCTCCACTCTTCCACCTTTCCTAGTTTGTCAGAATAATTGCATCAGGCGAAGAATACTATTTATAAAACTTTAGTTGCAGTAGTGTTTATGTACTATTTTGCAAAGTAACTCGACTCCACATCGACATAGTGTTTCTGGCTTGGTCTGGCCTTTGACTTCATGCACATTGTATGCATGCCGATTAGCAAAAGATGGAAATATCGTAAGCTATTTAAATAGCTGCCTAAAGCAAAAGTAGATTATGGTATGTAAGAGCTAGGGACTTAGCTTAGTAAATGTTAATAAGATAAAAGCATTTGAATTAGTGTAATTGTATTGAATTGCGTTGTATCATGAAGGTGAAGTACGTATAAGTTTATTTAGTATAATTAGAGTATTTATATATTGTATACCTTAAGTACAATAGAACAAAGCGACAAGTCATCCTCTGAACTTACTCATTGTAAGTGTGCACAATTAATTCGCAGAGAATAATAAAATATGTATGTGTAATAAGCAATGCATAAGTTAACTCAAATCACATCTTGTCTTTCAAGCAAAACAAACATTCACTCCCGTTTCAAGTTTCAATAATGTTTGGCAACTAGAAGAAGAGACATAAACAACAACAAAGTAAAGTAAGCCAAACTAAACAACTAAGTAATATATGGATTACACAAACACATACATACATGCTACAACTAAATAAGAGTAAAGTTCAGTTCGCTCCATTTCTCAAGAGTTACATGTAGGAGAGTAGATAGAGTGGATAAAAGATCAGTTTAGATCAGAACTGTTAGCTAATACTTACCCAGTGATGGATATTCAATGGCAGCAACGGTAACTTCCTCAAGTCTCAGCAACTCTAGAGACGCTTCCAAATCCGTATTGGAAACGGTTCCTTGACTCACGAGGATAATGACGGAGCCGGCTGCCCTTTGCTGATTGCGCTTCAGAATCTGCACAGGAAAAAGACAGAAGCAATTTTTATTTCATGTCATTTACTAATCACTTATCGACCACACACTGATTTTAATCAAGACGCAATCCCACCCTCGGCCTACGCTCATCTTTCACTCGTACACTAACAATCTTTTACTAATACATCCATCCTTCTTCTTCTCTCTCTACTATCTCTACTTAATACTTAATACCTACTCAGTTCTATCCAATACTTATATAGCATACTTACAAGATGAGATAACAATACAAGTTTATATGTAGGGACAATAGTAGGTAACTACTAAACTAAATTACATTAGTTACTTAGTAGGTACCTCACCAATACCAAGGTAGCTGACTTATAACAGAGGAGATAAAAAATCTCTATGTATCTACTCTTTAGTTTATCCATTATTCGAACATACCTACGCATTTGTCTTGTGATAAGAGTAAAAGTATATAGTATATATATAATACTAGGGTAGAGTATAATACCTTTGCTAATCATATCCCATTCTTTTTAGGTACCTACCAACTTGTTAGCACTAATAAATAAAAATCGTTAACTAGAGAAACTTACAATTAGCACATTTGTAATTAATACGAATTCTTGTACTCTAATTTCCAATCCAAAATCAATGTACCTACTTATCAGTAATGTTATTTTCAATTTCTTTTATATTCTAGGTACTACCACATACGCAGTTACTCCTTTAAGACTTCTTCCAATCACTACGTACATAAGTATAAATACTACTACATATATAAAAGCATAGGCCTATGCATATCAATCTCTATTAGCAAGTTTATTGCAAATGGTCTGTCTCCCTCAGGTTAGTATCACTTCAATTGTTTAACTTCCAGTTGAGTTGACTTATTGTAACCTTGGCTTCTTCTTGACAGAATGTAAGTACCTACTGTGAGTTAAACGGAACGCATTTGATCCCCTGATATTTTTCTTGAGAACTAATCTCATCGACAAGAGAATCTATCAGACAGGACAGAGGAAGCACATAACCACAATTGAAACCTCGCTTTGTCTATTGTCTTAGCCTCTTCTTTTGGTTCTTCTTCATGTCCTCTCTAAATACATTACTTACATTCATACCTTATATCTCATTCCCAGATCTACACATGTAAACGCCTATATGTATAGTAGGTATAATACAGTTTCATTCTATCGCAAAAGGTAGATACTACCATATCTAAAGGCTACAGACAGTTAAGTAAATACCTCAACGATATATCGTATTGATTACATCTACCGTTAGATTTCTATCAGCTAAATCTTAATTCATCTACGTAATGCAAAAGTTCGGCCCGTTCGATGTTATTCATCCAGAAGTCATTCTTTATCATCCTTTTATTAGTTTTTGCAACTGTAACTTTACTTGCTAAGTAAGTACATACAATCGTACATCAATCTAAATCTATAATATTCAATTGGCGAAAGTGCAACATTGAAATTGCAAATCTAAAAGGCAATCTGAAAGATTGCGGTATTAATTACAGTTAGTATTAGACACATTCTCGATATCTTACATGGGAATACAGAATATTGTGCTTCTTCCGATCTGAATATCTACTGTTGTTGCATGTAATATTTATTTGAGCTAATTTAATTTCAAGGTATCAATAATTAGCAGAAATATTAATTTCTATATAAATAATTTATTTGTTCATTGATTTATGATGATTTTGGAAAATTATCTTTTACAATTTTGTTTAAGGAACATCTAGATCTTGAACTTCTGTTGGCAGTTTATATCAAATTGTGATGTTTTCCAGAGGTTTGTTAAATAAACTTTGGAAAATAAATTGTTGACAGTAGGAGAATTAATAAATATTAGTGCCATCCCGAGATAGTTGATTAGAGATTTGATATGGCTTGACATGGCATGGTTTGGTTTTGGCTAAGGTAAGGAACTGCAATACTAAAGACAATGGAATAGTACAGCCGTAATAATAATAATAATCTGATGGATTTATCGGAGGACCGGAAAGGGAAGTAAATAGATCTCATGAGATGAAATGTCTGGAACATGGTAAGAAATAGAAATCTGCAGGAAAATGAAGTGAAATGAAGCCTATGTAGGAAACGAAGGAAGGGCTGGCTATGAGATGGAGAAGGAGAGACTTTTCTAGAGCCTCTTTCTGACATCTAATAAAGTTTGCTTTATAGGCTTCAGATTCATTCAGCTTAGCTTCTCAATCTCAATGAAATGTTCAAATTGCTTGAATTAGACTTGGCTTTGGCTTTACCCAGTCGAGATGAGAGGAGTTAAGATTTCAAGAGTTCAGTTCAGTAGTTCACTTCTATTCTGTTCTCCTATTCCACTCCAATCAAAACTAACACAAGAAACTCAAACGAAACGAAACCACAATGCCGAAATGCCTATCAAGAAGACAAGACCAGACCAGCTAACTCTATAATATCTATTTTATAAGTAGATATAACTAACCCAAAGAACCACCGTATAAAATACGGAGATATCTTTAACAAACCTAATTCTATCTGACTATAAACCTAATAGCATAATATACTTGACGAATTGCAGATTGTCAAGACTTTCAATCAATTCCCAACTAGCTTGCTAAATGCAATGCGCTCCTACCTTCTATCTCTACTAAATACCATATAACACTACTCCATTGCATATACCATAGTATAAAGCTGTAATAACATTATGGCTCTCGTATCGCATAATAAGTAGGTAATGTATTTACCACACATACCCAGATGTTTGCAATTTTGTGAAGCGAAACCCTCTTTATACCAGCAGTACTCTCCTTAAGTAAAAGCTACAAGAGGAAGATATTATTCCTTTGTATACCATGCATTTGATTTAAACCGACAAAATATTTTAGGATTATTAAATTGATATTAATTGCGTTTGAACCACAATATATGTATAAAAATCAAAATAAAGTAATGAAGTTCAAAATCCAATTTGTGTGCAAAAATTTCATGGAAATTCAATTAATGACAAAGTTTGCAGAATAAAAGAAAAGAAACCTCTGTATTAGATTACAGAATGTTATACAGAGGTTTCCTTCTGTAATAAAACTACAATCTGCTATACTATGCTGCAGTGATACCGAGCTGAGCCGAGCTGACTATAGAATTGATTTGACTCGGTGAAGTGAATCCAGATAAAATGAACTCATGTCAAGATTTGACTTTGTTTAATTCCAATCCAAGTTTGGAATCCACATAATATTGGAGTACATGTGCTATCAGAAGAGAGTGAAGAGACTATTAAATCCATTAGCATTGTGTGCGGTGGTTTGCTCCGATCTCTCTGGTTTGGTTTCCTTCAGTTTGTTCTGACGGAATCTATCACATAGCTACTTGAACATGGCATGTAAGTAAAGTACAGATATACTAACCAAGTTAATGACAATCCACAAATACTATATGACACATGTAGAAATACGAAATACAATGCACAAGTACACTTTACTTAGAAAATGCCAACAGCGTTTGCATTTGATCTCGGATTCTGTCCTGGCCTCTTGTTGTATTTTGCGGTCGAGTCGATTGGACCCAATTCTGCAGTAGAGCAATTGTATAAAGTAATTGCAATTGTATTGTATTGTAGTATGTATACGTAACATCCCCATTTTGCATAATAATACCAGAATACACATACATACAAAACATACATACAAAGAGAGAATAAACCCAACTTGGTTTATTTCAAATGCATTCCTTCTTCTATAGTTGTTCTAATCAAAATATTCTCAGAAATTATCATTATCTCAATCCCCTTTAGCCATATAGAGTCACCTTTGTAATAAAGTACACATCTGTAGGTACATTTCGTTCAATTCATTTACTTGACAACCTTTCATTTATAAGCTCTTCGTTTCTTAATTTCTTCTTATATTATAACTTGACTTTGACTTTTGCAGGATACTGTTACAAAGTACAAACTGTAATCTAAAAGTATTACGAGTTTGAATATGCAAAACTTTGATTTTGCTCGTCTCGTCTACAGTCTGCGTTTAATTGGAAAGGCAGGACTTCAATAAAATTTATATCTCTTGCAGATTTTTCTGCATAAAAATTACATGGCAAATGTTATCGCTAACTATTTCCTCGTTAAATTTATGGAGATGGAAGTGGAAACAAAGAAACGTCCATATGTACACACATAATATGCAAATAAATACTGATTGCCTCTAAATACTATCTCAATTAGCATAATAACTGAAGCTAACATGTAAAATGTATACCTAGGATGGGTACATAATACAAGTACATAATTAAGCTCGACCAACTATTAACTACCTACTGATGCTACTCCGGCCTATGGCTAGCAAAGGAGGAGGAAATTAAATAGTTAAGTAGTTGACGACCCTACTGGCCTACAGCCACTAGTAATAAGCTTCAATCCCTAATTATAATTACAGTATAACTGACGTTAATTCTTTCTTACATATACCTTATGACAAAACAAACCACTATTTATCCCTTTGACAGGAATATACGCATAGCATTATAAATATATACTACTAATCCCAAAACCTAACCTAGTATTAGCATTATTTAGGTTTCAACATACAAAATTCCCCTGAACTTCTGAACATGTAAGGTAACTAGTTAAAGAAATCCGTTAAGTAATCTAAAAAGCTAATTCTTCCGAATGTATACCTAAATACGTACACGAAGTTTAAAGAATAGGGTGATTATAAAAGAAAGCCATCGAAAAGCAAACCACAATTCGTTTTATGACCACAATTATCCTAATGATACAACTGGGATCGTATAATACCCATTATTGTATTAATAATGTGTATTTTAGCTTACGAGCCACAAACAAAGCAGGTAAATGGGTAGCAGGTTACAATAGGTACATGCTTGCACGCTGCTGCTTTGTTTCCATCTATTATAAAAACAGATTGGAGTGGACTGGGCTAAAGATGAGATTCAGATTACTGTTAAATATACACTGTTCCCTTCTCTATTGCATTGCAGATCACTTACACAGGCTTTTCTTTATTTAGTATGTAATGTAGTAGTAACATAACCCTATCTCTGTCTCAGATCTAACTATTACGCTACACTTATTTAGTTCTTATAGGACAGCAGGAGAACTAAAGACATGTTTTGTCTTCTATTGTATATTTTCAAGTTGTAAATAAAATAAGGTACTTAAATACGCCACATTTACGTTTACTAGATAGGTAGGTTAGTATTTTATTGTGTGGATGTAATTCTAATGTACACAGTACCCACTTAAATGTATACAGTAGGTTTAGGTTATAGCATTTGAATTCTGTTTTATTAGGGTTGACGTATTGCTTGTAGTGTGTTGCGTACGTGTGAATAAAAGTAGCTCATTCCTACTGCTATGTTGGTAGGTCCGTCGGGTTCTCTTACTTGATGACTTAACGTCAACAACGACAGAAAAGAATACAACTCTTTCCATTCCATCTCTAAACTCGACTCTAAAGATATCTACTTAAGTTGTCAGCACCTGTTTCACATAACCTTATTTTATGAGAGTTGTGTTGTTTTTATACTTCGCTTTCACAACTATTACTATTTACTCACCTACACTTTTACATCATATACGATATACACCGCACTCATCTCCTCTAGGATTTAGGAGCTTACAATATAACTACCTAAATAATACACTATAAAATTCCTCAAGTATTTATTCATGTATTGTTTATCCAAAATACTTGGATAACCTAGTAACATACATGTATATACTATAACTCTTTGACTCGATGTTGAAATATTGTATATAAATCTTCATACTTAATAGACTCTGGAAGGAAAAAGGCTCATCTAGAGAAATAACACACAGAAAAAATGTGGTTCTTGTTCCTCTTGTGTGTAAGTAAATAGGAAGGCATGCCATGCCATGCCACTCACTCAAGTTTCTTTCTCATCTCATCTGATCCATGTATTACGTAAGTATGTATGTATGTAGCTTTGTCCTGTGACCGACTCTCTTAAGGCTTCCTAGAGCTATTTAAGTATAAAAACAGGAGCACTTTGCTGTGCCTTCCTTCTTTACATTGCCTAACTGAAGACAAGACAGCTCAACTCATCTCAAGTGCATCAAATAGACTGAAACTGAACTGAAATGCTAAAGGCAAGTCATGTCATGTCAACTCTTACTTACATTACACTTTATATGTATGTAGGAATGAAAACGTAAAAAAATATTCTCAGATTCACATCACATCGAGCAGACCAGACCATGCAATGCCACGCCAATCCTAGAATAGACAGTTTAGTTCACTTCACAAGTGCATTCAACAAAAGTAAGGGGACACTAAGGTTAACTCTTTTAGAATTTAGAATAGTAGGTAGGTATATATATTATTTTTCTTTAAATAGTAAATCTTTAGTAGATAGTAGAGTGTATAAATATATAGGTAGTCTGGTGGGTCCCCTTAAGTTTTTCTGCTTACTATTGCACTGGTTTGGTTGTAGAAACTGTGATAGTACAGATACTCGTTTGAAGATATAAAGGACATTGCATTACATACATAAATACATATAAAAAATCTTCAAAAGTCAAGGAAGCACATCCTAACTCAAGTGAATTCTAAAAAACTCTTTCAATCCTTTCCCTTTCCTCCTCCTCAATCTTAAATTGTAAGTAAATAGGGAAGATAAAATGTGATCTGATGAGATAGACGAAAAACTTTAAGTGCTTTGCTTTTCTTTCCTTCACGTTTACTCACTTTGTGATGTTATGTTCTTCCATGCCTTTAGTTTAGTTTACTCTTTGGTTCCTTGCTACCTTAATACTTACAAATAGACACGAAGGAGCTACTTACATACTCAATACTTACTATACTACAGATATAAACTCTGTATTATTGTATAAACTTTTCCCTCTTCACTTACTCGACTTCACCTACCCTTCAACTTATTTAACTCGCTCCGCACAAACATAGTACATACAAACGCTACCCTTTTATATCATCTGTTTTATGACGAGTCAAATGCAATGCAGTGCATCTGAGTTCAGCTCAGGCCGGCCGACCAGTTGTTCCTCCAAATTGTACTTACTATACATACAAATACCTATCCTTCTTATAAAAAATATTCAAGAGATAAATAGAACGTAAACGTCTTTTTTAGCTTCTTGTACAGTAGTATAGTATCCCATCCCTAAGCATTTTTATGGTAAAGAGATTTGTCTTTTTCATTTGATCTCTCAAGTACCTACCTTTTGTATACATATACAAACTTTTTCTCAAACTGCTACTCAACAACCAATTTCATTTAAGATTCCGTCTACGTAACGACTTATATTATAACTTTACGCTTACATAACCATCTCTGCATTGTATGCAGATGCATCCCACTGACATAATACGACTTATATTATTTATATAAATATCTTTGCCGTACTTCTACATACATAAGTGCATTCTTACTCTTTTCCGTACAGTATAGTGCAGTATACAGTGATTTACTTCAAAACATTCATATTATTTTCTAAAGACTGTTGGTAACTCATACTTGTGCATACTTATCTAATCTAAATACGAATATAATTATGTCAAGAAATGAGAGATGAGCACTAACAACAAGATTTATGTAGGATAGGAATTTTACATAACAAATTGAGTAGTAAAACTACTGTATGCCATAGAAAATAAAACAGATCATCATAAATGATGTTGTATTTGTATTTGAATGGGTCATGATCTTATCTTGGCATCATCTTAGATGTTATACACGATTATTTTATTGACTTCCTGTTTCTAGCTTAGACGAAAAAAACATATCTGTAGATTTATGTATATACTTATGTATAGCTTTTGGAATTAGTATTTTCTTTACACGGACTAATTGTAAATAACATCAATTTCCCTAATAATAATATTTAATGCTGCAAAATCTAGATTATCTACTGAGATATATATATTTAATACGCCTTTACGATAGATTGCGTCTTTTCTTGAATGGACATTAATTTAATGTGGTAAGTTTATGTATCTGCATTTTAAAGTAGGAAAAGACAAACCTCGACAGCTTGGACGATTCCTCGTCTAAGAGAGATGTTTCCTCCGCTATCAACATTTGGATAGTTGGGTAATTTATCAGCCAAAGCTCGCCGAAGGGCCACGTTCTGTAGTGAAGTCATGTTGGCCAGTACCCGCACGTCATTCGTGTTGACTGTAATGAGCCCAATTTGACTACCGGTTGGCATGTCATACTTGATGAACTTCCGAACGGCCAGCTTGAGAAATTTCCAAACGTCCTGCAAGAAACAAAACAATAAACCATGAGATTATATTATGATGAGAATGAACTAACCGGACCAGAGCGTAACATGAATATTAAGTAACTGTACGTACAAAAGATATAAACTTATCAATCTAATGTTATTCATAATGCGAACTAACTTATTACTTTGAGTCAAATCATGTTCCGTCTTTCTTCTACTTTAGCATATACATAGTAAGTAATAAAAATCTAGATATTACAACTTATTTATTACGTTACGACGCTTATATGTACATACATTGTATATAGATGTGATCTGATGTGATGTGAAGTGATGTGTTATGATTCAAGTTAGCACATACAATACACTCAGAAAACACATAAGTACTACATACGTGATTTGATATAGAAAGAAGGTCCGTTAGATTACATATCATTAAATTTTATCATCATTGCTATTACCACTGAAATTACAGTAGTAACTATATTATGTAGATGAATAAAATATTAGAGTAGTAGATCTTTAATACAAAATTGCATAGTGATAGTGATGTGATGCTACTAGAGGACTGGACTATTTAGAAAAAACTTGGAAAGAAGGAATATCTTTTCTGTGTATATCTAGATAGATAATATGTGGGTAATACATTAGATTTAAGATTGATTTGATGCATCAGCTCAGCTCGGCTTTACTAATATCAAGCAAAAAGGCTCCAAAAGAAAAGCTATTAAAAAGCAACAGTGAACTGAACTTGTTCATACTTTCCATGCATAAATCCAATTCAATTCAAATTCTCCTTATTATTACATATTAGTTATTGCTTCTTCACTTCACCTGCTATGCTACGCTCAATTCTAAAGCTAACTCAACCGTCTAGTCTGCTCTGTACATCTTCTATCTTCAATATCTCAATACTATCTCTCTAAACTAACTACCAATTCCTTATATATAAAATACAACCTGATTTGATTACTATATAGATTCTGCAGAGAGAGAGACTACAGACACATAAGATAGAGACAGAATAGAGTGCCCTAGTGATTATCTGGCTGAGAGAGAATGAAATGAAAACAAAAACCTGGAGCAGAGTGAAACCTGTTTTATTAGCATCTTCGCATCTCACTCATCGATTCTTAACAATGCAATAATACAATGCACAGCCTTCGTTCTCTTTTGTTTAACTCGCATCGCCTTTTTTCTTCCTCACTTTAGACTTCACAATTCTCTACAGAAAACTAACTACTTGACTTAGTAAATTCTTTCAAAATTGCATCCTCTTCTTTATTAACTTACATATCTGTGCATTACATA
>JAQFYC010003351.1:0-21055 GCA_034694165.1 Tomocerus mixtus | reverse complement strand
TTATTTATCATTTGAATGGCACCAAAATTGTGCATTAAGGTAGTCCCATTGGTGCGCGACTTTTGGCCAACCCTGTATATAAGTTCTTTGGAGTAGAAAACCTGTAGGCATAGAATATTATGCTATTTGTGATTTGGAGAAAGTCTTATTCAGTCCTATGCTCTGTTATGTTTACCCGAAAAATATAAATACTAAATAAACGCTAAACTTTTGTAGTAAAATGTGTATTCTGTGAGCAGCAGGCTAGCAAGCAGCAACTTGAACCTAAATCTGTCTAAAAATTGGCGTAGTCCATATGATCAAAAATGTTAACATCTATGTATTTCAAAGTTTGTTTTATGAATAAATGTATTGTTTTGTGGGAAAATAAAAAAGAATGAAAAAATATAATAGTAATTATAGATACTACAAAATATAGGCCCCGCGGTAAGGTAATGGGGTAATGGGATATTTCTGCTTTGTTATTATCCATCATAAATTGTCTAAATAAATTGCTTATAACTAAAACAAAAACACTTTATTGTAGTAGAAACTGGATTTGCAGTGCAGCTTTATTGGTCATTAACATTTCATTTAATAAGTAAGTTTAAAAGATTGATGTACATTAAGATTAACTTCTTATTACAAGGCATGCACACAAGCTCTCGGTAGATTAGTTCCGTAGTTTTCCATATAAATGTAGATAATATTCTTAGTCTCATTACAAAAATAATTAATGCAGAGTTTAATTATTTTCTAACGCTCTATACATATCCTTCATTATGAAGTTGATATGTTTATTGGGTTACTTTTTCTTACTATTTTTTTGGGTTTTTACTGGAGCAATTGTTCTTCATATTGTGTTTATGCAAATGTTTAATTTTGAAGAAGGAACAGCTGCACAATTTGCAGTGATACCGACGAACTGCAAGTGGACGATAGGAGCGTGGCTTATTTCCTCCAGAGAGCGTGTTGAAAAGGTTTTCTTCTTCCTTAGATGTGTTTCCCGATGGAAGATTAATAATATTCATCGGATATTCCATACTGTCCAAAGTTTGAATTTGAACGTAATCAACTTTCATTGTCGAGATTTCTGCAGTGGCTCCAGCATTAGAAGAATTTGAATCTGAAAGGATTAATAAAAGACGTCCCATAAATGCATCAATACATGCAACACCTAAAGTAACTTTTTTAATCTATTTAATAAAACATATTTATCATTAACTTAAGTACTAACTAACTTTCAGAATGTAGAGTTAGTTGGCTTTCATTTTTGATGCCGTTTGCATTGACGGCTTTAACAAGTTCTGCATTCTGAACTTTGTTTATTTCTGAGGTTATTGACCCGTTTATTGGAGTTGCATTGTCCACGTTAGATTTGGTAATACACGAAGAAGCAACACGTTCTGCAGCTGCAGTTTCAATAATTTCAATTTCAACCTCCACGGAATTGTTGCTCCTATTGGCCGGCGCTGAAAATAAATTTTCTTCTGCTGGACCCCCTCCAGAGGCTTCCTGTTGCTCCATTTTGCAGGAAGTCGGAAATAATATGTCACTTTTCATCGCATTTTTCCGTCTTATTTCATGTCTGCATTCGAAAACTTGGATCATAAAACCGTCGCCCTTTTCTTCATACGACAACTCCATGTTTTCAATATTGCTGCCAAGTTTCACCACTTTCTCAATGTTTGACAGGCAATTTGAACAAAATGGCAAATTTGTCAAAAGTGGGATGGCATCCCAATCGAATCCCATACTGGTGGTTAAATATTCCTGGTACAAATATTTCCTGCATTGTTTTACAATGTTGAGTTTCTCTTCATTAGTAAATTCTTTTTCGGTTGTTTCAGTATTATCGTAGATCTGGTAACACGATACACATTTATCGCCTTTTTCAATTTTAACGTTAGGAAACGCAGAAGTTGCATCCATTACACTTTGTCGACCACGCATACATTCTTTCATAAAGCGATGAATACACACTTGAATTTCCGACTTGGCCTTTTCTATATAATCGAATAGTTTTCCAATGTCTTCAACTGTTTCCAAGCATACAGGGCAGAATTGGAGATTTTCCTTAACTTGAGTAGTACAAGAAGACCAATCCACTCCCATCTCGGCAACCAAAATTCTTGAGCATATCTTTAGAATACGTTTTCTGTATTTTGGTCCAGTTGGCTGGCATTCATCATAATAGGGCTTCATGCAAATCTTGCAGTCCATACACTTAGTTACATCATCAGTATCAGACATTTTCCGCTTGGTAGAAGAAATTCTCCAGCGAGTTATTAACTAAAACAAAGTTAATTAAATAACAAATTGAATACTTTCTATAAAGATAACCAAAAAGTAAAAAGATGATATTTTAATTATTTTAATTTTTTGCACTTAAGTTTGAAAAATTATTTTAGTCAAGTTCTGCTCATACGTAAATGCAAATATAGTTAGCACTGTAATTAGTAAATTGAATTAATTCTTTAAAATATCAAAAGTGTTTTTATCATAGTTTAATCTGTTCAACGTGTTTGGATAAAGTTTAAAAATAGTTTAAGAATGTTAACTACGGTAAATGATTGAGTAAATGCATGTAGCTAAATCAATTACTATGTATTACAAATTAACTGATACTTAATCGGTGCCAATTTATAATACACATATATCATTATGATTTTTAAAGGTTTTAAATAAAAGCTTTAATATGTATTATGTATTTCAAAAAAAAGGTTACCGAGAATACAAATATCGTTCCTAGCCTGGTTATTACTTCATTAGTCTTAGAAATGGAACACTGCAACGCAACAACGTGGAGAAATGTACTGAAGAAATATTCAGCCAGGAATCCTCGAGACATGAGTATTTAGTACACAGCGTATATTATTCAACATATCTGAGCTGGGGCTCGGTGAAGGTCATATAATGGGAAAGAGAATTATGTACACAGTTAAATTGTATTGCTTTCGTTGCGAAGTACTTCCAGTGTTTCGGCTTTGCACATAAGTTCCAAAAATTGTCCTACCTACGATTACTCAATATTTAACTAAATATTATGCTGTAATAAATGTTACAGCTCATGAGCAATTACGCACACAACTTATATAGCCTACATAATAAATAATTTTATTTCAAGTAATGTGCTTAAGAATGCTGTGATTCTTCTACTAATACTGTATACATATTTACATGCAGACGCATACATTAGTGCACATGTTATATGCAATAGATATATATGACTAAATATTATAGTTTGCGTGGGATTTGTAGTACTTTTGTGTGGGACAGCGTTCTTCAAAGGGCGCATTACTTTTGCGTGGAGACAATTTTGAGGACCTACTGACTTTTGTGGGGAATACTTTTGCTTAATACTGACTATTGTGTGGCATAACACTAGATGAACTTACTTATGCGTGGAAGAATGGGAGAACTACAGCCAGCTAAGTAATAAACACAACAACGTACTTTATTTAGGCTATAAAATATAACAAAGTATTTGGTACAAAAATGCAATTGTCAACTGTTGACCAAAAGTGAGTCTAGAATCGTGAAAATGGATACATCATTAAAATATTGGCCATTTATTGAAATTAATGTGTAGTTTGTATAGAGAAATGGATATTTTGTCTAATGTGGAGCCTTGGACGGAGAACGACTTTCAGCCACTTTACGATTAGAATGGGATTATGGATGGACCGGATTTCTTGCAGAGCCAAATGAAAAAAGTTTTTTCAACCTGAAACTTAAGAACAAAAAAACCGGGATTGCTAATCTTTGCCTATAACCTGCAACTCATCCACAAATGGTTAAGTTTGCAGTTTTTCAAATAACAATTTTTAAAACCTCGCCTTAAAATGTGTAAATGCACAACTTTGGGATAATAGTTTACCATTTTTCCTTTTAGATCAATTTTGTTTAAGTGAAGGCCAAGCTCTCAGCTCCCTCCAGTCGCATCAAATGGTTTACGGAAACGTGAAAATTATAAAGAAGCCTGGTTTCCCAATATTTGCAGTACCATAAGCCCTAAATGTGTCTCAAGTGGGCTTTTTCCTCATGGATATTGAAGGAGCTGAGCTGGACGTCCTGAAGACCATTCCTTTTGATGAAATCTTAATCAATGTGCCAAGATGACCATTCCGCTATGTAGTTTTATGCTTTGACCTTTTTTTGCATTAACTAATTTACTTTCACAGGCCCTTTCTATCGAGTGGAATCATATTCCCGAAAGAAAAAAAGGACTACGAATACTGCGTTTTATGTTATCCAAAGGATATAAATTGGCCAATGACCTAATGAGTGGCACAGCGGTGGACTTAATTACGGTTCATGAAAGTGTTCGACTTCCACCCAACTTCCAAAAGCAGCAATTTTAAGGTTGTTACGCATTATTAGTTTAAATATAAAGTTTCACTTTATTTATTTACTTTATTCTTTTACATCTGTCCAGGTATTTTAAATGATTAAATGGTGAGTAGGGTTTAAGGCTATTTAAATCATACATTGTATGAAGACTAAGCCCGTAATTTTTAACAAACGACTTTTAAAATGAATAACTGTATAGATTGGCGCACCTAACAACATTTCCTGATGAGGGTTGTTACCAAACGGTGAGGTACTCACCGTTTGGTAACAACCGAGCTTTATTCTCGGACCAAATGCCAATTTTTGTCGCTTTTTATCACGTTTGCTGTGTAAAGTCTTAAAGCACCCAAGTTAATGAGCGGCCGGGCATGAGCCGTAACATGGTCCATATTAGGTGAACTTATAGCTTCCACAGTAGGGTGAGTACAAGCATTGATTATATAGCACTTCATTTTTGCTTAATATTTTATTACATGGTTTAAATTAATGTAACGATCGGAAATGGTCTTATGTATAAGAAAACATTATCATTCTGAATGGGAAAATTTTAAACAGTATAATATATTGCCAGCAACTCTTACCATTTTAATTGTTTTAGTATTGTTATGAGGATTCTTGAACAATTCGACTTCGGGAATTGGGGTGCTCCAACTAGCAAATCCTCCCTAAGTAAAGAATATTTTTTAAAATCAGATGTGCTAAGTACTGTTTGACAATGTATTAATAAATTAGATACGTGGCTGTACTACAAGATGCAGAAGATCATTCTTACGGTTTTATTGCAGAATGACACTCTGTATACCATTTCGGGAACTATTTTGACAGATTTAGACAGCTCAATCATATGTACTGAGTTTGGTTGAGCGGTGTGTTGGAACTGGAGCACCTCTTGAGATAATATATCCTGTAAATTAGAGTCTGGTGTCACTTTCAAACAAACAACCATGCTTTCACTAGGATGTGTAGTTCGGCCTGCAAATCCGACTCCCTTTAAATATAAGGGTGTACATCCTCCAACTGTCTTAAACCTATAAAGGAAATTACAAATCTTTCGAATTTCGAGTATGCTAACTTAATTTGTTTGGCGAATTCCTATACATTATTATCAACATCAACAATACTATAATACATACGAGTGCCGATAAAAATTAGGACTTGAATCCCATTCATAGGCTGAGCTGGGAGTGAAATTGGATACTAAATTGACTGTTATGTCTGTACTCCTGCAATTCCGAACTTTTGTTACAAATCTGAGATCTTTTGTATCTTGGTTTCTGGAAATAGAATATAAAATTACATTAAAAGACAAAAGAGTAAATGATTTGAAGCATAGTTATTATAATAAATATTTTATACGGTCAAAGACTACAATTTAATCCTATCCATACGGATTTTATTGCATTCACTTACACATTTCGTATTCGTTTCACAAAGTATTCAAAAAGCTGAATAATATCTTCATTGCTCAAGATACCACTAGGATATACCGTTGACATATAATCATCAAAACTTAATGTGGGCAACCGAATATGTTCCAGAAGGGTTTTAACCCCGAATCTCAGGTTTTCTTTGGTTACTTCTTTCTGTTCTTGGCGGCACTGATTTTCTGCCCACCTAATGGAATTCATATATTTTATAATTACTTTATTGGATAATTATTTTTAAAATGTACAGTATTATTGCGACGGACAACCAAAAAGTGCATATGTATTTAAAAGCAAACGTGAAGCGTTATATTGAGCAAGATGATTTAGTTGACCATTTGCTAACAGATAGAATGATTTAATAAGCCCAGAATCAGTCACATTATAACTATACCAAAATGCGCATGTAATTAGTTCCTCTTGATTTCATGTCATTTATGAAGTTCTACTAAATTATCTAGTTCTTTGTTATATTTGTAGGCAATTAAAATAAAATATGGGTCAATATTTCTTATAATGCCAATTTTATTCATGAACGTTTTCCGAAATCAAAATATTACCTTATTACGCCTTTGAAAATATTGATCTCGGAAAATACATAAAGGTCGTCAGATTTTAAGTATTCTACCATGTTTCCACTAGTAAAATTGAGAAAATCGTCGCAATCCAGCACGTCTTCAAAATTTCTAAAACGACAAACATTTGTGATGTTATTTTCTATACAGTTTGCTATTGATATCTAGATAATAGTCAAATTAAATATAAACCTATCATTTCCATATATTAATTACGTAATACTACCTTTCTTCATCTCCTTTTGTTAATGACAGAAATAAAAAGCTAGACTAATCATCTATGTTATATAAATGTTATGCTACAGACGCCAAATGCATTTGCTTAAACTGACCAATTAACCTAACCGTTTTATGTGCATTGTAGTACAATTAATTGTCTAATTGTTTCCAAGCCGTGGAAAAAAATTCACCGACATAAAGTTAATTGATAGTGTTAATAATTAAATGTCATTAATTGCAATACATACTGCATAAGAAACTCGTGAGCGGCTTTATTTAATTCAACATCAGCAACACTGTCGGATGTCTGTAAAATTGTCACAGCATTTTTAACAGATAGGATTTGTCGAAGTCTTTCGGAGCATTGTTTCTGTAACTCAGGAATCTTAAACTGATGAGCAGCCGATAGAGTAGGGCCCAAATCTTCGTCAGTTATAGCTGCATTTTCATCTTGGTATACATACTGCCACAAAAATAATTAAAGTGTTAATATGTACTATCTCCTTACCAAAATATCGCAATATCCAATAATATTTGTAATAGTTTCCTATTCCAAGTTTGGGAAAACAAATTGGTATTTTGAATTTGTCAGAAAGCTATTATAATAATATGGGAAATTTAAAATATAAATACATGACTGGCAAGTTGGAAAGTTTATCTTTTCCAATTAAAATATGTTGCTAACCTTGATCAGATTACGAAACCCAATTGGATTGACATTGCATAACTCAATTTGTTTGGTTTCTTTGCAAAATATAGTATTATCCCCAAACAACCCTTCAAATACAGGGGATGAAACGGAAAGAATGAATTGATGACAACTAAATATTTCCTTTTGTTCTCCAATTAAAAATGAAACGTCAGGCGGAGATCTCCCTTCTTGATCGTTAAGCACATTTCCCCAGCATTTGTTTTCGCCCCAAAATATTCGACTACAAGGATCTTCAGCTACTTTCTTAATGTCGCATTTGTAAATCTTCTGCTCAACACATTTCACAATTAAATTGTACATTTAAGAAAAGCAGCAAAAGTAATTTCATGTTTGCATTTATTTTTTCACCGCACAAGTACTCATTTAAAATGCTTTATGTTAGTCATTCAGAATGCCAATTTAATTTGGAAATTATAACTGATTTTAATGAACTCTTACAGGATTCGTTGTTTGCTACAAAAACATACACAAAGGAACTTACATGAAGTAGAGCTCTAAAAGCAGTCGCATCAGTATTAGGGAGTTCAATAACATTTTCTCCCAGCTTCTCCGCTTGTTTAATAATAACTTCGAAAAACGGCGAAGCGACGGAGAGAACAAACTTGTGACACGTAATATTTTCTCCCTATATAAAAACATATATAAAATGAACCCATTTAGTACGGCAATAAGTGACCCTCGGGCAGCTTTTCGGATGGAATAATATAGACATCGAACAAACATTAGAATTTAGAGTCAGCCTATCTAGTAAGTACTTATTAGATAGTTGTACTATACGAAAAAACTTCTTACCGCGACAGAAAATGTAATATCGTGAGGAAACTGCTCCAGATTTGTTTTGAATATCGCTGACCATCTCTTTTGCATGGAATCCAAATCTTTTCGCCATTCTTCTTTTTCCGTGTTGACAATTCTCTTTGGAAGACATTTTTTCTCAGTAAGAGATAAATCCGCCTTGACTTCTTTCAGTTCCATCATTTTACAATGAAATATTGTATCTATACTATAGTGAAGTAATGTATCACTGCCTGGGTGAAAATTAGAAATAAAATGAATGAATGCTTTCAAAGATATATGTAACTTCCACTTATCTATATTCTTTGTTCCAAACAGTCGCTATAAAATGTAAGATTGTAAAATTCTCGCAAATCAAATGTTGCGGTGAAGGTAATACTATTTATCATTAAAATTGATAATGATTTTGCTTGTTGAGATTACATAGCCAATGCACTCAGTATTTGGTTGTGAGCGTCTCCTATGCTTATAGAGACTATCTCAAATAAATTGTTCTTTTTTATTGACATTAATTCCAACATTCGTCATATTTTTATTCAAATATCAGGCTTCCAACATCATAATGGTGTTTATTAGTAACACTTGTACTTAGATTAGATAAAATGGGCGACAATGACAATGTCGACCTGCGAGAGAAATGTGCAAAATATATTCAATAGTAAAAGCGAATCCCGAATATGATAAACAAATTTATCTGCATGGTCACATTTTCAGATGCATGCATATAGTAATTTATTCATAGTAAAGCCGCAGTGAATCAACCTCCTTTGCCATTGATTTTTTACATGAATGGTAATGCATGTAAAAATTGTTTAGTAGTAGAATTACTCAATTACTGTGAATGATATAGGTACTTACCTGATCTGCATACCTAAATTGATATGTAATACGAGCAATAAATCGAACAAAGTTACGTTACGCCGGTGTGAATACGAATTACTAATCTTAAGTAATTTTTGTCAAGGATGGTTTACTGTATGTAATTCACAAATCAGTTTGTCTGATAATATTGTAAAAATTTAGGTCTTCTGAAAATATTTCCACTTTTAAATTTAATTGCTTATTTTACTGCAGTTCTATGCTGTAATTCCAGACCATTTGGCGTAGGAAATTTCAGATATCCAATTATTGTTTTTAAAATTTACTGCCTTGTGCACATTACAAGAATAGTATTTATATGTTATGAAAATTGCTTTGTTATCGTAAAACATATTTCTAAAGAAAAATTAAACGATGAACATGATTTTAAGTAATGATAGCGACCTTGGTTGGAAAACTATTTATGACAGTATTAAAATAGATCTCATGTCTCATTCTGAATTTGTGGAACCTAAATTGGTAAATCCCACAAATTCCAACGAGTTGCTGGACAAATTCTTCGTGTTTTAAATCCACTAATTTATCTTCTATTCGAATTTTTGGTTCGCCTTTCGGGTTGCCCATGAATTTCGGAGGATGAAAGGGTTGGTTAAATTTAATCGTCGCAAAACTATCCCGTTGCCATGTTTTTTCCTTCAAGAATAGGGAAATGGCCATTGTCTCATCGCTAAGCACTTTGCTTCCCCTCGCGTTCAAGAGTTTTTGCATTAAAACAAATCTGACTTGAGAACTGATAAAATCTTCGTCTATGTGATAAGCATCTAGGATTTTCTGTATATTGCGAATTTCTTTGTTGTAACTCACGCCAACGTGGGCTCTGAAAAAGCAGGTGAACTCGTATTTTGAATTGGAAAAGTTTCCAGGTACTTTGAAAGGTTCGCTGCAGTTTTCCACACGAAATTTGTCCCATTTCATGGAAAAGTTACAAAATCTGGCAGGACTTATTAAACTCTTGCAGTTGATATCAATGGCCTTCACTTTTGTTTCTGCGTCTGTTAAAATCAAAATTGATTAAGTTTTTATTCAAATTCCTTTGTTTTCTCATGGAACCCCACCCTTTTTTGCAGTACTATTTGAGCTTATAGGTATTCATATTGTACTATATTATAAAATAATGGCGTTAGCATAAAAATATAAACAATTACCTTTAAAGAACTCTATTTCCGAATTAGCGACAATTTTTAACTCCGTCATAGCTTCCTCGTAAACACAAAACTGTGCATAATTGTAAGATAATCCAGTGTCCCCATTGCTGATACCAAAATTACTATTCTCACCGTGTAAGACACTATTCATAAAATCCGAGGGGGCCCCCGTCGAACAATGAAGATTTATGTGTTCCAAATGCTTTTCCAGATTTTGAGGGCGCGAGTATGTCATTTTCAGTTTAATTCCAACAGCAAAACCACGCGGGCATTCCAAATATTCCCCCCAGTAGCCCCCCTTTCCAACAGCCAGGGTAAATTTTGAATTTTTATTTCCAATCCTATCGGAACACGTGATTTCTATTGAGCTGACTGTGTCGACAATAGAATCCTTCTCATTCACTTTTTTCAACCGTAGCCCAATGATGTATTGCCCCGGTGGGCATTTCCTCAGCTGATTGTACTCCCCGAATTCGGTGAGTCGTATCCCATGGAAGAAAAACTCTTGCTGAGATAACCTTTCTGAAGCAAATTTATCTTCTGATGATGTGATAATAATATTTGCCAATGCAAAGAAAATATATATAACACGGGAGCCAATTAAGGGCATTTGCATTGTAAACGATAAGTGGAAATATTTCTTACTAAAAGATAATAGCTTATTCCATATGGGTGGATTCTGAAATTAATTTTAATATAATAGCTTCAAAAGGTGTGCCAACCAATATAATATAAAAGCTCTCTGCAACTCAATAACAATTAAAACTGTACAATTGAATAATGGAAATGGAACAAAGGATCCTTTTGACACAATTTTAAATTTATATAAACAATTACTCATTTACGTTGCAGTTAAAACAATTGCAGTGCATAATATGTAATTCTTTCTAAATGAATACCAGTGGGAAAATTGTATTCATTTACTAATTGGTTAATCTAACTAACATTCGGCAACCACTTTGCTAAACATACAATGTAGAAAAAATTTCCTAAATACTAATAAAGTAAATAAATATTAAGAGTACAGTACTTCCTGAATAAATCAAACGACTGAATTTGACAGAATTAAGAAATTCATTAGCCGATCGAAATCTGTATTGATTTATGCCCAAATATTTGTGGCAGATTTTTAAAATATCAGAAATTTTAGCTTTATACCGACACCGAGCTAGCTAACAGTCATTTTGAGAAATATATGGACACCGTCAACTCAGGATCAAAGTATGTGCTTACAACCTTGAGCTTAAGTTTACGTTAACTTTGAAATGAATACTTTGTTTTATATCATAATCTATTGAACTAGATTATCACATTTTCTATTTCTAAAATGGACATAAGATTTCACTAGTCTACCAGCTAATAACATTAACAGTGTAACAAATGTATCAAGTAAAATAAAAAAAATTGTTACAGACGTGAAAAAACTCAATAAGTATAGCAAAACCTTCTTTTTTGACAATTTAATTTTCAATTTAGATATAAATTATGATTTTATTAGTTGACAAATATATTTTTTATTGAAAATGTTTAATATTCGTGCTCCTTAATGACTTCATGTCCAGATACTCCCGTTCGGAGCGTGCGAGCTTTAACAACGGATGGCGAGGCCTTTCGCCGATCGTAAACCAATCCCAAGAATGCGAAGATGTCCAATGCCATAGTTGTGAGGTTGAGCCTCCAGCCCCATTCGGACGTTGAATAATCCCATGGGAAAGCATGATGATAATTATGGAATCCTTCTCCCAAAATAAACGGAGCGAGGAGATAACTTTCCACGGCAGAGATGTTTTTGTCATACGGTCGGTGCCCAAAAAAGTGCGCTGCGCTGTTAACTAACCTGAAAATGCAAAAGTAGCAATTTTTTAAAAATAATACTAGCGAACTGTTTGTAAAGTAAATGTTTTTGTAAATCATTTACTAAAACCTAATTTAAGCCCATTCAACTTCTGCAAATCATTAATTTCCTGACTGTGCTTACCAAGTAGCATTTAGAGCAACGCAATAGCGAAGTACAACGCAGACAAAAAATGAGTTCCAGAGAGACTCCCCCCAAAAATAATAAGGAACTATCGTAGGGATGAGGATACATGACAATATAACAGATAGGGCGTAATACTTCTTTTGGTAATAGACAACAGGATCCGCCAGGACATCCCTCATGTCCATTTTATCCCCGTAATATTTAACATCCGGGTGTTTTCTACATAATAGCCAACCTGAAACCATTCAAAAAACAATCAAATAGTAAAATATGTAAATTTTGCTACGTAGTTACAATTATTTTTCTTTTTCTGTCATTTCGTGTTAATTGCAAGGTCAACGACGATTGAATATATAGTTTAAATATATATTGTATATATTGCAAAAATCATATCTCACCGACATGAGCGAAGAAGAATCCGCGATTAAAGTTGACAGGGTCAGCATTCGTTTCAGCATACTTGTGATGTACACGGTGGTCCCTGCAAGAAAAATTTCCTAAAACCTCTCCAGGGATTCTCTATAATTTTATTAATTACGGAAGATGGGTAAAATAGTGCAAAAACCTACCGAGCCCATTGGAATATAGAATTCTGATATGCCATCGAATTGCAGAATGCCAAAAATATCCGAAGTGGCCATCTGGCTTTGTAAGAACGATGCGACCTTTAAGATTAGAAGAATTGGAAAATTAATGGTAATTATAAAACTAAATCTATCATTGAGATAAAATAACGAAAAAAACAAAAGTCGAATAAAAGAATAAAAAATAACCAAAGTCGATGAACGCCAGCAGAAATTCCAAACAGTGATAACGAGTAGGCGACTACCGCTGAAATGAATTAATTAAAATATTTCTCAAATTATCTTAATTTTAAAACATCCTGTAAAATTTTAAAGTTAATTATGAAAAATTATCATGTACTCGTACTGTATTTGGTTTTTAAAATTTGTAATTATAAATTTTCACTGATCATTCCAGTGCTATGCCTTTTTGGAAATTAATTAGTACATTCTAAAAATAACTCCTTCAAACTTTGAAAACTTACCACAAGCAATAGTGGACCACTGTGCATCAGTGAAACATAATTTCAAGCCGTAAGCAGCTACGAAATGTAAAAAAGTGAACCAAATAACATTAGGCCACAAAATATGGTCAAAGCAATTCCACTCGTCAGTCTGAGACAATGTTGGCCAGTTAGAGTTCCCTTTTTCTTTCGAAATATTATTTTTAGATGAAAAATTCAAGTTTTCGTTGGTATCTTCCTTTACCGAAGTTTTTGTAAATGCTTCTTCAGTTTGCGGGGGCATTTTGAGACTTTTTGATTGACAATTACTTAGCAAAGCCAAACCTTAACTAACAAACATAGCTTCGACTTCCTTACAAGTTAAGCTTTGAAATTCCAAATTACTTATAGCAAGATTTTCGTAGTACATATAATGTAAACACTAACAAGAATCAAGTCCACAAGGCACTATAATCTCTTAGTCCGTACATTTAATCTCACTCTCTACCTGGTATTAATTATAATTCATTTATATCTATAAACATCAGATAATAAAAACAAAAACATCTTATTTACAGGAAACATCATTATTATACTATGTTATTGTCAAGAGTAAATCCCTCGCAGTACCCGACGGGTAGTACTTGGTGCAAAATAGCATCATGGGAATCCATTCTTCCAGTTTCCCATAATACTAGCCCTGTTGTATCAGAATAAAGCTATGGTACACTATTATATTATTATCATTTCTGTTATGTTATATAACTATTGTTCATATATACCTGCACTTAGTACTTACATACGTATTTATACTCACATACGTTCATGTAGCCATACCTGAACGAATTTACTCCTTCCGTGCCTGACATTATTCTGTAAATGACATAAAACATATTGACTTTGGGTTTGGCTCTTACATAATTACAATAATGAATAAGGGTTTAATTAATAAATGTAAATAGACGAACGGAGTCAATTATTATTTTACTTTCGTGGTAGTTTGGTGCTACACAGTGAAAAGGTTCCCACGCTATTCCTGTTAACAAGGAAGAAGTTTTCAGGGAATGATTGAATTAGTGGTTTATCACATTATAGCTCTGTTTCACACAGCTTTACACATTGTTGCTCTCCTACATAGGATTTTGATACTGCACAGTTTAAAAGAAAAATCTCATCCGTTCCTCGATACAGGCCAGAGCAACTACTAAAAAATGAGGGTATTTACTATTTCAGAAGAAAATGATGGATATTAAGATGAACCACAGATATTCTACATCTGTATTTCTGAGGAGACTCAGGGTATTCACCTGTTACCAAGAAGTATTCTGATGTTTATTGAATATATGGAATACAATATGCTTGTGTGAAAGGTGCTAATGTATACTATACATATCTATAGAGTATACGAATGGATTCCTTTACACAATACAGAATGATTTTGAACGTGTCGCAATATTGCAACTGTTACGTTTATTGTTTACTTTTCAATATATCTCAAGTTTTTGAGAATTTGTTAAGATTTGACATCCAAGCTTGAAAATTTTTCGTCATTTATAGTGTCTATTCGAAAGGGATTGCCAACGGACACGTTGAATTTGAAGCAGGGGATGGGAAGTGATCACCCAATTCTAAACGGATTACAACTCCATTTAATGTTTATCCCAGTAGCCGTACCTTATTACTATTATTATTTGTTTCACTGAACTTTCGACTATACTATTTATAATACTAATTAATTATACATAAATTTGTTTTATAAATAATTGTTGTCTATTGACAAAATTAAATTTTTCAAAAATGTCCTGTTGGTTCTGCTTTTTGAAGGTTCACAAAAAAGCATTTTTATTGGAATAATTTTACATGAAGATAATAAATTTTGAAAATTTGCAGATTTTATCAATCTTTACTTGTATTGGTAGTGAGGTCATTGGTATTCCAGAAATTTATAGCATTGCCTACTACTGCACAGTAAACATTTGGATAGTCCGATCGTTTAGGGGTTGAGGATATCTGTTATTTCTCAAAACAGCTTTCCCTTCAGCATCTCCTAAAGTTTCAAAAAGATCTAAATCCCGCTTGGGTACATGAAGGGGATCTTTAACAACCGTCCAAAGGACAGTTTCGGAACAACCAGGAGTGGTGAGGGATCCCTCATAGCGATAAACAGCACTTCCTCTCAAGGGCAGGAAATTTCCAATGTCTATAGACTCGTTGACGTGTGTGAGAGTAGTTGAGTAATTTCGAGGTAGATTCCTCACAATTGGTCCCATTGCTAGCTGTCCTTTTCCTGAGCCTGTTCGAGTTTTCTCAAGGAGTACACCTAGGACTGCAAGACCCTTAGGATCGTTTGAGGCTACGGCTGCTGATAACGAACCGTACTTTTTGGCATAATGAACTAAATGAATTTCCCCTGATTTGTAGAAGTTATCCAAAGTGTGCTCCGATGCTCCATATGTCCCCCAGTGCAAATGGGCTTGAGCAAATACATAAGGCCCATTTAGTTCGTAGCCTGTCATTTCTCCAGAAGAGGTTGTTGTTGGCTCAAGTTGAATCTGTACAGTGTGTCCGTTATCAATTATGTAAAAAGAATTGGCAGCATAACCTTGGTTGAACTGTAGAGATCTTTCAGGAAGAATTGTCTCTGGAAGAGGAAGTGGTAAATTAATCGGGGATTGTTTCAACCCAGTTCTGCACAGTTCAGGCCACAGGGTACTGTCGTACTCGTTGCAAATCGGGTTGTCGTAACAGAATGAAGCATGGCTACCAGACGAACTTTCGCTTCCCAAAACACTCCGCGATATAAATGCAAAGGCAATTAAGACAGGGAAGGCGGAATTTGGCATCTTGAATATTTCTAAACGTATTTAATTTTATTTTTAATGGTTTATATTGTAGCTTGGTGATATTATAATGTATAGTAAGCTTGAATAAACTTATTAATTTTCAATGTTATAATTAAACTGCAAAAAGGAATTTTAAGTAACTTACATATTCCCAAAAGTAAGCTAGACACCTGGACGGGTGTACGAAATCAGAAAAGAAGATCGACAAATCAAAATGAGCCATTGCAGATCTTTAAATACAAAATATTTTGGAACCAAAATGACAAAGGTGTCCAGAATGGGTTTTTGAGCATCCAGATACGTATATTTGAATGGTTTACATTGAATGTTGAGTAAAACATAATAGCACCTTGAAATATAATAAATAGAATCAGTACAACATTTATTTCGTTAAATTACAACATAATACTGCAGTACCAATTGAATGGGGACATTCGTCGTGAGTTTTATTTAGTATTTTCACGTATATTAAATGCATAAACCATTTCCCATAGAAAAGACGTAACAATACAATAATAATGTGAAACTAACACAATAAACAATATCTGGCCACCCTAAACTATTGATATTTGATAAAAATTGCTTAATGCATTGCAATTGCAATTATATAATGTATGTAGGGAATAATTGATATCATCGTATAGTGAGATTACAAGATGATGAACAATTTGGGTCGTGTAATTAATTATTATCATAAAGTATTCGCAGCACGAACCACTTATTAACATCTTTAAACTGGGATTTTTATGGAAGATTTTTAAGATTTAATTAAAGGTGCTTAACTACACACTACAAGCGATAATGACATTGACATTGTTAAATTATATGGAAACCCTAATATGAAGCTCTTAGCCACATCATTAGTTGTAGATGCTTACTTGATATTAACGATTTTTCTTTATCGTATGTTCACAACTTTGAATATTAATAGTAGTTTAGCTAACTTGGGAGAAATAAACTGATTGTAACTTAGGAAAAGCAGTTTAGTTTAAATGCGTTCACTGTAATACATGTGGAAAGTTTGACAACAACATAACACTTGTACGATTTTTAGAATATGTAAAGTACATCGAGTTTTCTATGCTTGCTTATGGAAGTTTTCATTCTGGATGCATTTTGGGTTTTCAATGTATGCATGCGCATGAATGCAATATATTATTAGCAGACGGTACTTATATAGGTGCCTATCCATTTCCCTTAGATTTTATGCCTACCATGGTAAATAAGTGCCTCAACTTTACCCATAAAGACACAAATTGATTAGTGCGCTGAAAGGAAGGCTATTTTTCTAAATTAATTGTTTTCTTTGTTCTTAGTTTCTGGTTAATAGCAAAACAAATGGAAGAAATGTATAAAATATTGTTTGGTAGGTAGATACACTATTATAGGTAGGTACCTAGTCTAGTACGTACCTCCACACAATGAGCCCTCCAAATTCTGTGCAATTGTTACCGACTTGTGAATTATGGACATGAATAATACTATTAGTATTTACTACAATATTTGCTATGTATAACTTTATTGGTACCTGCTGAAGTGCAAAGGCAAAGTATATATGTTATAATTTGTTTAAATAATATTATTTTCATTTGCAAAAAGACAACTGAAGAAGACACACGAAGGTATTTCGCTGTTGATGCCAAAGAGCTGGATGGTGGATGGACAGAAGGTATTATATTGTCTTTTAATAAAATAAATATTTAGAATTATTTTTCGGAAAATGAAAATCACTTATCCTCAGTTCAATGATGTAGATAATTAAAATAAAATAATTAGATAATATTTCAGTTGTTGTCCGCTTGTAGTTTTTAATATTTACTTTGATGTCTAATTCAAGATTTTTATCATATTGGCGGAATCAGTTTAGTATATTCGGCAAGAAACGGTGTTACGCAATTCGCTAGTTTAGACTTCACTTTTTAAGATGGATTTTAAAGCTTGCTGCGGTGAGACGCAAAAATTATCGGGATTCGAAGATCACAATAAAATCCAGGAAAGCGTGAGACCATTTCGGAAATCTTCATCTCCCGACAAAATGGAAGCCGTGTATGGGCGAGGAAGAAGTTTTATCAAGTGGCCATCTCACTACCTACCAAATCGTACCCCTGGGAAGCCTACCACAAGCATAACATTGGAGGAAACTGGAAATTTTTCAGACGGTGAGTTAAAAAGGGCAGCGGAAGACACCCGTCTCGTCATGCTGCAGCCGCTTGTTAGTGTAAATCTGGTCAAGAAAGCGGAGGCCGAACGTCTTGAACGGGAATTGAAAATGAAGGAGCCACTGGAAAAGGTGTGGTAATATTTTTTTTATCTAAAAAGTACAAAAATACGCGAAAGACTGAATTAATTAAATAAGTACATGCTCTATGGCATTGTTGACATGTAAAAATATTTAGCAGTAGACTATAACACCTGCTTGTTATATATTTCTTACATTATTTTATTAACGTGGTTTTTTCCTTTCGTTTAACAGTCCCCGGACTGCCTTTTAAATCGGAGAGGAAGGCGGATGCGAATAACATGTAAGCATCTCATCATCTTTAGACCAGCGATTTCAAAGTGACCTCAGATAATAAATATTACACCAAATATTTTACAAAATATACAGTCCTAACAATTTATTCTGTATTTTTAATATCTTAATTTTTTTCCTTCAATGAATTTATAATCGAAATCTGTTACGACAATAAATATATTATTTTATGAATTGCCAACTAAAATATGTTTGTTGGAATGTACTTTCAGTGTTAACGATAAATTATGAACTATTTTACATAAGTAGGTATATGTTAATTTTATTTTTCTACGTTAAATGTTACAGTGTGTTTTTAGATATCTATATTGCTTATATGACAAGACAGTAAGTAGTAAGTAGATCTTCTTAAACCTAATAAACGTAGTTACGCTTACGCCTACGCTTACACGCATATGTAAGGATTTTTAGTTCGGCTACCAAGGATTTCATTTCTAAAACCGATCTGGAGCATTTGGTTGTTTTAAATTTAACATCATTGTCAATTCCATTAATCCTTCCTTCGAATACTACTCCAAATTGACCTGTACCCAGTAGCATATCACTGTCTGAAAATAAAAAATGGTTTCGGTCATCCAAAGGTAAGAAAATATATAATTAACTATAGCAAATCTAATTTTACCAATGCTGAAAGCTTTATTAAGCTCGTATTTCTTTTCATATGGCCCCCTTAATAGAGGAGGTTTTTTATCTTCTGATTTGTTTTCTCCGCCATTAGTTTTTTCCCCATTAAGAATCGATAAAATTTCTCGGAGCTCTCGGTTTCTAGTTTTCTTTAGCATTTTAATGATAAGCACATATTTTTATTTTAAAATTAATCACTGTAAGGTCATGACGAATTATTATAATTATTACAATACAGTTTTTAAAATAGTCTGAATTTACTCACATTCATCTTGCATCTATAAATGAGAAATGTCACAATGATAAGTATTGTCAGTAACATCAAGACACCAATATTGATCAGTACAATCTTCCAAGTCTTCTTCTGTTCGTCTTGTAATTGATGAATTAATAAAATCAGCACGACAGTGTTTATTAAAGACCTCAAAATAATTAGATGCTTTTAAATACAATATATAATTATTCGAATTAGATAAATGCTTACCATTGTCAGTTTCAACAATAAAGGAATGAAAAATCAGAGAATTATTTTGCCTACGAGAGCAATGGGCCACACCTTCTTTAATGAAACTATATACAATCACACAGTCTATTGCCGAGATTTCCGAAATCATAGTAGCCGAACAATTGGAGTTGACAATTTCACTACTACTAATAGAACAGCACATTATTAGAAGAGTAAACATGATTAAGATATCCGTAAATACCATTTTGTATCTACAGGGATTTTCAAATACTTTAGCTAATTTCAAATAAACTAAACTGATGATGAGCCAATATACCACAATAGTTAAGGGATATATATTATACTGTCTTTTCAATTAAAAAAATCTGTATTTACAAATATCTGCACAGGCTACCAGAGTTTCATCTCATTAGATGAAGCTTTTACTTTTTGCCACAATAAAGTGAGAATGAGAATACATTCGCGTAGCACATGAGATGAAACTCATTGATCTTCTTTGAAAAGAAAATCGAGTAGTAATATCTACTTATGCAAGATAAATAGTTATGTATAGTAGGTTATGCATTGCTGGTAATAATTGTTATTTATGCAGAGCTTGTCAAAATGAATACATGTGATTTACGTCAATGTGCACATACATATCAGTTGTATAAATGAGGATGCAAATTTCCCTACTTTCAAACTCATAATATGCAATAAAATCAAATTCTATTTTGCTCATTTTGTTTAATCTCATGCAAATATCTGTACAGGATTACGAATGCAAATAATATTTTCACATTATAACGTGTGAGTGCTAACGATTACTACACATTTCATCCGAATAATATTATGTAGAACTTACCACAGTAAAGTAAACAGTTTCAATACAGGATGTGAGATAAACATATTATCCTTTTTATCTGTCTACTAGTATTACCAACAGAGAACGTGATCACATAGCTAAAACATTTTTATTATGTAACTTTCGAACAGATCAATTTTTTTGAGCTTTATTTTCAGAAGTTGATAAAGTAGGTTCTACCAAGGAACTAATTAGTTTTTGAGCAAATCGGACAACGGGTCATCGTTTTATGCCAATTTGTAATATTATGCTTCAACAGTGATACTTGACACAATACGTATGGTATGCATAGGGTGGTGCATATCATTTGCCCCGGGGCCAGTGCTTATCCAGTTATCCTTGGAGAAACTGACCCTACATAGCCTGCATGATTCGAAATATTATCTATGCACAATTTAATTGCATTTGGTTTCACTAAAATAGATTGATACTGAAAATAGTTCGGATAATTTTCGTTTTGAATGAACAAAGTAAAAGATGTACCAAATAAGCGAATGTTTCGAAAGTTTTATTTTATAAATAAAATAAACGGAAATAAACAAGAGAATCTGAAATTAACTTAGTGACTAAAAGAACATAACATAGTTGACCATAACAAAATAAAATTGAAACATGTGGCCAATGAAGTATCGTTGACATCAGGAATGCAACTATGAATTTCAATTTACCCCAGATCA